>ML803659.1:294379-337552 GCA_009831015.1 Picea engelmannii
TCATTTTAACAATAGGAGAAAATATTTCATCAAAATCTATACCTTTCTTTTGTGCAAACCCCTTTACAACAAGTCTATCCTTGTACCACTTTTCTCCTCCATCTTCTTCCTTCAACTTGTAAACCCATTTATTCTGCAATGCTTTTTTTTTCGTAGGACACTGAACCAAGTCCCAAGTCTAGTTATTTTCCAAGGAATCCATTTCCTCTTTCATGCCTTGCTCCCACTTCTTTTTGGTGTCTACCTGCATTACCTCTTCATAACATTCTGGTTCACCAAAATCAGTCAACAATAAATAATTCAATGAAGGAGAGTATCGTTCAGGGGGTATACTTAACCTGGTACATCTTCTAACAACACTTGCAGGTGTTTGAGGTACCTGTTGCTCTTATTGTTGTACATTTTGATTTTCAAGTTCCTTTGGAATTTTTTTTTCAGTGATCTCATCGGGCACTGTGTATTCTTGTTTTTTTTCTTTCTGTTTCTTTTCCTGCAACTGATCTTTGTACATGACCTTCTAATTGAATATGACATCTCTACTCCTAATGATTTTTTTATTTTCATAATCCCATAATCGATAAAGAAAATCATTAACACCGTATCCAATAATGGTACACTTCTTGGATTTAGACTCAAGCTTTGTTCTATTTTCTTTATCAATATGGACAAATGCTTCACAACCAAAAGTTTTCAAAAAAGAATAGTTTACCTTTTTTCCTGTCCATTCCTCCTCTGGAATTCTACCATCCAAAGAGCTTGAAGGTCCTCTGTTTATTAAGTAAAAAACAATATCTACAACATTTGCCCATAACTGTAAGGGAAAATCGACATGCAATCCCATACTCCTTGCATGCTCCATGATTGTCCTATTCATCCTTTCTAACACACCATTTTCTAGTGTTGTTCTTGGAACTGTCTTCTCTCTACGAATCCCATGGTATGAACAATAATCATCAAGCTCCTTGCTACAATATTCACCTCCATTATTTGATCTGAGACACTTCAAACATTTTCCTATCTCATTCTCAACTAAATCTTTCCATTTATTAAAAGTATCAAAAACATCGTATTTTTGTCGAATGCAATAAACCCAATTTTTTCTAGTTGCATCATCAATCAAAGTAACATAATAACGAGATCCAACAAGAGATGATACCTGAGCTAGTCCCCATACATCTGTATGCATAAGCTCTAACCTTTCATTCTTATTTTCTTTTCTGACTCTGAGAAATCTAACTCTCTTTTGTTTTCCATAAACACAATGCTCACAGAAGTCCAAATCAATTTGTTTAAGATCTTGCAGCAAATTTATTTTGTGAAGTATCTACATACCCTTCTCACTCATGTTTCCTATCCTATGATGCCACAGTGCTGCATCCACTCCTGTAGAAGCTAAAGAGATCGAAGAGTCAATATTACCAGTACATAAATACAATGTACCTACCTTCTCTCCTTTTGCTATCATCAATGATCCTTTGATGACCTTCCACGTCTTATCTATAAATATGGATACACAACCTTCACTTGCCAACTGCCCTGTTGAAATTAGATTTTTACTTAAATATGGAACATGTCTTACCTCTTTCAACAACCATTGGTTTCCATTACATTGCTTTATTTTTACCTTTCCCATTCTAACAATTTTGCATGGTGCATCATCAGCCAAATGAACCTGTCCAAAATCACCTTGAACATAATCTAGAAAATATTTCCTATGGGGTGTGGCATGAAATGAAGCCCCTGAATCTACTACCCAAGACTCAGAAATATTATCTACAGAAAGAATCAAAGCATATTGTAACAGATCACTTGTTACATTTGCTTCCTGATTTCTCTCCTGTTGTCCATCTCTTTATTTCTTTGGAGCTCTACAATATTTCTTCAGATGTTCTTTCTTCCCACAATTCCATCACTCTATCTTTCCAAGTCTAGATTTGGATCTGCCTTTCCTAGAATTCCAGTGGTTCCTTGAGCCCTTTCCTCTATCCTTTTGTCTTCCCCTGTTCTCCATGTTCAACGCATTACCTGATGTCTCACCTGTGCTTTTCCATCGCACTTCCTCACTAAGGATAACACCAACAACATCATCAAATTTTAAAGTATTTGAACCAGAGATAGAGTTACTTACAGCCATGACCAAGCCATTCCACATTTCTGGCAATGAGAACAAGATTAGAAGAGCCCTAACCTCATCATCAAAGTCCACTTTTACATAACTTAGTTTATTAGTAATCGTATTAAATTCATTTAAATGATCTGCAACAAACCCAGCTTCTGACATCTTCTTATTAAATAATCTCTTCATTAGAAATACCTTATTAGACACCGAGGTTTTTTCATACAGTTTATCCAATGCATTCATCAGATCCTTCGTTGTCTTTTCTTTTGAAATATTGAAATCCATCGATGCTTCCAAGCTCATCCGTATCGTTCCTAGAGCCTTTCTGTCAAGAATCTACCATTCTTCATCCTTCATGGTCGTCGACTTCTTTTCTACTCTGCCCAATGGTAGGAATAGATCCTTCTGATATAAATAATATTCCATCTGCATCTTCCATAACTGGTAGTTTTGGCCATTAAATTTCTCGACCCTAAACTTTCCATCTTTCGACATTGTTCCCAATCGAACCAAGAACCCTCTTTTCCTGTGAGTGACCTTTCGCTCTGATACCAGTTGTTAGAAAAACAGGACCGCGGAGCAATAAAATAAAACAAATGTGAAAAAAAAACACAAAAGATACACAATACAATAGACACACAAATTTACGTGGTTCACCTAGTGTGGGCTACGTCCACTAGAGAAATTGCCAGGTCCTTCCTTTATTATTATCCAACAAATGAAGGGATACAACCTACAACAAAACCTGTTGTAACTTCCTCTTCTTTCTCTCACAATCTCCTCTCTCAGAATACAATACTGACCATAATGCATAGCCGCAATACATTTCTCTCATAACAGAGGGTTGCCTTCTAGGGAAAAAAACCCTAACATAATTTCTACTGTTAGATCTGCGACCTTATAATGAACGGTTTAGATTTACAATGAAATTACAATATACATTTACAAGGCAATTTTTCCTTCGGGGGCCTGCTTGCCCCTGAACCCCCCAGCCCGGCGGATAGCCCCCCCGGACCCCACAGAGGGGATACCCCCCTCTTCACTCCCCCACGTGGAAGAGTGTACATACTTCTGGGGTGTAAAGTCTTCGAGGGGTATAAACATGGCTGAAAGCAAGGACCTCTGAATTAGGAACATAATCAGGCTCCACAACCAATAATCTTACTCAAATATGTGTGGGTTTTCTCGAAAATTTCACTAAATGACTCCTAAATCACTTGTTCATTCTTAGATCCTCGGTCCTTAGCTTTGTGTTCGCTCAAAATCACAATGTGGCTTATCAGACACAATTCTTGCTTCTATAGTTCTATCATAAATTCTCCAAATCTTTTCGGGCATGCTTCATTCACTGTCATAAATTTTCTTTTTGTGCCTCATTTTTCTGTGACTAGTTTTTCTTTTGCTGACTATTTCGTTTTTCCGGTGCACAATATTTTTCTATTGTCATATTTCTCTAGTTTCTCTGGTGCACTAGATTTTTTTTTTTCATATATGTTCTGCATGGAATATCTTCACTTATTTTCTCCCTAATTTACTATCTATTGCACGATGTATCTTCCAACTGTAGACCATTGCTCCATCTACCTACTTCTTTTTGTATTTTTTTCATTTTTCTACTTTTTTTTTCTTATTTTTTCTTCTCTTAACTCCTACTATTTAAAATATGTACAAGTCTACATGCTGCACTGCAACTACTGAGGGTTAGTGAGTCAACTGTCCCTATATAGTTTTAGTCGACTACCATTCACCAGTTCTTGAACTTCCTTTCCTTTTGAATCTTGCAGCTGCACAACACCTCCATCTGTGACAAACTTTATCTGATATGGCCATAGCCAATGTATTCTAAGATTCTTGAGGTGCTGTAAGTATTTAATTTCATAGAGGAGAACCATATCTTCTTCCTTGAATTTATTCTTCTTAATATGTCTATCATCGCAAGCTTTATCCTTTTCTTTATGTACCTCCTGATGCAAACCAATTGTGATTATGTCTTCTTTCCATGTCTGTAATTGTTGCAATGCGTAGACTTGGTATCAAATAATCCAAGGGAACTACTACTTCCTGTACATACACCAATATGAAGGTTTTATGCTCTCTTAGCTTCTTGCATGTAGTTCTGTAAGTCCCTATTACTACTAGTACCTTCAAATCTGAGTCATCCATGCTTATATTACAAATATTTGTCAATGAATTCTCCAAAATCTTGTTAAAGTCTTCTACTGTCCCATCCACCTCAGGATGATAAGGAGTGCTCTTTTGATGATGTATCCCTATTACTACTAGTACCTTCAAATCCGAGTCATCCATGTTTACATTACTAATATTTGTCAATGAATTCTCCAAAATCTTGTTAAATACTTCTACTGTCCCATTCACCTTAGGATGATAAGGAGTGCTCTTTTGATGATGTATCTCAAATTATTCTAGCATTGCCTCAATTATGTTGTTGATAAAGTGATTCCCCTGATCACTCATCGAAATTCTTGGGCATTCAAATCTTGTGACTACTTGTTCAAATAAAAAGCGTGCTACAATCTCTACAATGAAATCCTTCACTATTGTTGGCTCAGCCCATCTTCTTAAGTATTATGTCATTGTGATGATATATCTAGCTCTTGATCTTCTTGCTGGTGGATTAATTGGGCCTATAAAGTCTACTGCCCATTTATCAAAAACTTGGAAAATTAATTTAGGTATTAATTTCATCTCATCCCTCCTGGATGGCTTTCCAACTCTCTATCAAACATCACAATTCTGATAGTACTCCTTTGAATCCTTGTGAACTATTGGCCACCATAATCCTGCGCGCAATACCTTCTACACAATGTCCTTCCCTGCATAGTTTCCTCCAAAAATTCCTTCATGTGCTTCTACTAAAATAATAGGCCTTTCATGATCCATAACACATCTCATCAAAATCTTATTTTCTCCAAGCTTGTATAAATGACCTGCAATCAGTTGATAATTTGCATCTATAACCACAATATTTTTCTTTTGTGTAGTATAAATTCCTTTGGTGAAAATCCTGTACTCAAAAACTCAATAATGTCAACAAAATACTCATAATATATTTGTATTGAAAAAAATTGTGCATCTGGGAAGTTATCCTCCAAATTGCTTGGTTCCTCTCCATTGGTTATTCTTGACAGATGATCTGGCCTTGCATTCAATCTTCCACACTTCACCACAACTTCAAATTCAAACTCGTGGAAAAAAATTATCCATATACATATTCTTCTACCCAACACTATCTTATTGACTAAATACCTAATAGAAAAATGATCTATAAACATATTAAAATGTTGCCCCAATAAGTAATGTATGAATTTCTGCAATGCATAAACAATAGCTAGACCTTCCCTTTCTGTAGTGTTGTAGTTTTGTTCTGAATATGATAACTTCCTGCTTGCAAATGATATGGGGTGATCTATATCACCTTCTCCTGGTTGTGTCAGTACTGCTCCAAGTGTTATTGATGATGCATCCACATGCACATGAAATTCCTTTGACCAATCTGGAAATGCTAAAATTGGTGTAGTTACCATATTTTCCTTCAAAATATCCAAGCTCTATTGGCATTCATCATTCCACTGATATTTGATGTCCTTCTTCGGTAATTTCTCCATTGACACAATAATCTGTGCATATCCCCTTATAAATTTCCTGTAATACCCTGTATGTCCAAGTGTACTTTTCAACTGGCGTACTGACTTTGGTGGTGGTAAATTCACTATGACAACAATTTTAATAGGATCAATCAGTAGAACCTATTTACACACCACATGCCCTAAAAAAATACCAAAAGTTGTGCTAAAAATACATTTCTTAATATTCAATGAAATTTGACATTGTCTACAACTTTCTAACATCAATATTAACACTTCAACATGATCCTTCAATTAACTAAATACTTTCCTGTCATCCAAGTAAACTTCTAAGAACTTATGTATGAATTCCTTAAAGGATGCTAATACTACCCTTGAAAAAATGGTCAATGCATTCTTCAATCCAAGTGGCATGGATGTATACTAAAATGATCCCCATTCTATAGTAAATGTAGTCTAATGTCTATCTTCTGGTGCTATCCTGATATGATGATATCCTGAAAACCCCATCTGTAAATGAGTAAGCATCTTGATGCCCTACATTCTCCAAAACTTCATCTCTAAATGGGGAAGGAAAATGATCATTCAAACAAGAATCATTCAATTTTCTTACATCTACATAGATCCTTATTCCCCCTTGATTCTTTTTCTGTACTACCATGGGGATGATCCATTCTAATTCTTCTACAGGTTCTATGACACCAACCTCTAACATCTTGTCAATTTTTTCCGTTACTTTATTCTTGTACACTCGATTTAACCTGCAAGGTATTTGTCTTATTGGTTTGGCTTCTAGATTTAAAGGGATCTTCATCTCTCCTAGTTATCCTACTAATCCCTTCATCTCTAAAAATGTCATTGGAAACAAGTCATTGTACTCGT
The DNA here is from genome assembly GCA_009831015.1 of Picea engelmannii. NCBI lineage: Eukaryota > Viridiplantae > Streptophyta > Pinopsida > Pinales > Pinaceae > Picea > Picea engelmannii. Next base: position 300,986 of record ML803659.1, read on the forward strand.
GCAGTAATTTTGTGATTCTTTCTACTATCTGGTTATCCCAATAATATCGAATGCTTGCAATCTTTGGGTTTTCTACAGTTCCAATATTTACCTTCTTGATCTTCAATGGTGCAGCATAATCTACTGAATATAGCTTTGGAAATTCATCTCCCTCTCACCTTCAACTTCTAGTATCTAGATATTGTGTGGGTTTTCTTTTGTTGGGTCTTCTTCTTATGCGACATGATAACAGGGTAGAAACTTTCAAACTGTCTGTTTCTTCTGATATGTTGTCACAATCTCCACTTCAGGTTCTTAAAAAATATTGTCTTTGACCACCTTCAATGTTGTATCTATCTCTGAACTCTCATATTCAAAGGAAAATGTAACCACAAAATTATGCGACATTTCTTCCCAATTGGCAGTTTCCCTACTTTGTTCCTGTTCTATGTACCAGTTTCTTGGAATTCCTTATAGTGTTTGAATGAAATGGTGTGGCCATTCTTTTGATGGTACCAGTCTCCATTGAACCATGCACCTGTCTATGTGTTCTCTGGGTTGTCCAATTCTATCATATTTCTCCAACACTATGTTCTCTTTCTATGTGACAAATATAATGCACAATAACCTCTTTCATTGATACCGGTTGTTGATCTTCTCCTTATGTGTACCCCTCCAACATGAAGATGTAGCTTTCAAAGAAATATAGAATACTCGAAATATTTGAATATATACTAATTCTAATTCAAACTTCATTAGAAATTATTCTAATTCATTCAGACCATAAAAAGTAGGATGTTCCCTTACCTCTATACCAACCCATCTTAGCGTGCACGTCATTCTGGCACATCTTTTGGTAGATAATTCATGTAATCATTCCTACTAGTTCTATATTCTTGTGTGAGAGTTTGAAGGAAAATAACTAATGCTCCTCCAACTCAACATTCCATCTGCAGTTGGGTTTATGCAATCCTCTTCATGCGCGATATTTCTATACAACTGATTTACATCTTTTGTAATAAAATTTTCTATCATAGGTTCCACATACCTTCCTCCTTATGAGGGATCCAATGGGTCAATAACTATGTACTCCCCTGATTCAAATATCATTTTCATTGACTTAAAATTGATAATATCGTGTTTATCAAAATCCCAATCCATACCCAACAATGATGGATATGGTGAAGTGTTATCCACTATGTCAATGACTTCAAAGTCTACCATGGTGTGCACATGATCTAGATCTATTGGTATCCCCTTAAATATTCCAATTGGAACCACTCTATGCTAATTTTTTAACTTCAACTGAATAGGTGAATACTCCAATTGAGGTTCTCCCATAGCTTCCCATGTATTCTTTGGAAAAACATTGACTTCATACCCTAAGTCTAGTATGATATACCCCATATTAAAATCTCCAATGCTTGCATTCAACCTGAATTCTCTACATTTTATTCTCTTCTTACAAACTTGATTCACTATCTTTACCCCTTCTTCCCCAGGATTACACTTTTCTAACATATTTTTTAATATTTGTAAAGAATTTTTATCATTCAACAATTTTACACAAGAACCCAAAATTTTTCTTAAGTTACTTGCTTCCTCTCAAGACTTCTCTTTAATCGTTTGATCAAATAATGGAGTCATGTCATACAATGGTACCTCATCTACTAGATTTGTTCATGAAGTAGACACAATATTTTCTTCCAGACTCTCTTGTTTAGCCTCTTTGAATGTATCTTTCTCTTTACGCGAATCAAACTTATGTTTAGGCATTGTGTGCTTCCTAACCCACTAGTACTGATCCCAATATTTCTTTGTTGCATATTCTCCCATCTTGGCTCCACCTATAATAAATATGTCGATCTTCTTCCCATACTCTTATTTGTTTTCCACTGTAATCCTTTGCACGTTCTAATTTTTTTGGTTCCTCTTATCTTGTACCTTTATCAATAGTGTCGAACAATCTTTTGTCTCATGGTCTATTGCACGAAAATACATACATGTCATAGGTGGTTGTGGACAGTCTCTGGAATAGTTCCCTGGTTTCTGACAGTTATGAAAAATTAAATGTCCTCTACCTCTTCCAAATCTTGTTCCCCCTCAATCTCCTCCTCTAAATCCTCCTTTGTTTCCTTGTTTATCTTCATGTACTGTATTATACTGAGGTTGCACATTATTATATTGTGGTGGTGTTTCCCACTGCTGAACTTTATTATACTGCAATGGTGCTCCAAACTGTTTCACTTTATTATATGACGGTTGTGGTTGAAACTCTTGCACCGTATTATAAAGTTGCTTCTACGGAGGTTTTGTTGTCATTAACTCAGCCTGTACCTTGTATGCATATGATGTCCTCTGCTTCATTATCTCCAAGGTTCTGCAGTCCTTGTATTCATGTCCAACTGACTTGTAAAAATTACCAAATGTACTCTTTGATATTGTTTGATACTTCTGCATCATGGTACAATGATAGGGATCACGCCCATGTGTTCTGCGCATCTCACATCATGGTCCTCCTGATGATAAAGGATTTGGAACGCCTACTACTATATACTACGAAATAATGGACACTCATTCTTATGATGACCTTCTTTCTTGCATAATGTACACCAAACATCTTATCTTTTCTCCTTACCTTTATTCTAATTCAACTGAAATGTTAATTTCTTCAGGTCTACTCTCAGCTCTTCAACAACTAGATCTGTATGCTTATATTTATTTTCCTCTAACTATAATGTTTCTTGTAGGGCCTTAGCCTAGGTTTGGAACTTTTTCTATCTCAAAAGATAATTTAGATGTGGCAATAAAGAGTTAACAAACAAATTTCTATGTTGCATATCAGTAATAGGGTACTTCAACTTACCTTTTAGTATTTTGAACTTGTGTTCCACCTCCCATACTAATTCTCCTGACTTCTTCTTAATATCTATCATTTCATTCATGAATTTATCCTCTGAACTTAGTTTTTGAAATTCATTTATTAATTTCCTATTTACTTCTGTGATATTTGTAGGCGATCCTGTCGGGTTATTTACTCTGAGACCCATGTACTAGTCTAGTGCACGGTCTATGAATTTGATTTCCAACTATGCATCCTTTTTATCTTCATATGTAATATTCTTGGCTCCCCAAATATTCTCACAAATGAACAGATTCTTTTTTGGGTCCTCTGACCCTTCTCCTCAGAACTTTGGTAACCTAATAGTTGGATTGTGTCCTGAAATTATGAAATTTTTTGAAGTACAACCTCCACGTGGTGTAGATACTTGATTGCTACTTGCTAAACTTATAAATTTACTTGAACTTCCACTGGATACATGTACTATGAAAATTCTTCTACCACTAATCACTTGTTGTTTAATTGGTTTTTTTTCTTTAGTTGTCTTTGTCGCACATGGGGTTGTGGGTTCCACACTAATTCAGATATGGAATGGAGAGATTTCTTCTACATCGGACCCCTAACCTCTGGTTTTCCTCTCATACATGGAATGCAATATTTCCTCAATATTCCCCATTGCACAAAGATCACCTCCCTCTTCCTCATCATTGTCCAATCCCTCTTGCTCAACTACTTCCCTCTTTTTACTATTGATCTTATAGTGGTAGGGTCTTCCGCTGCACATCACTCTTGCTTTCCTTACTATTTCCTTTGTTTGTTCCTCATCCATCATTATGGGGTCCATTTTTTCCTTCTTTTGGCCTCTCTCCAGATCCTTCTACATCTCTCAAATATTCATTAGTGCTTCCACAAGTTCCCGCATACACATAGAGTGATTTAGATGTCTGATTCCATGGTCATCATTCCTTTATCATGCAATAAGATCTTGATCAACGTGTAAAGAGACATAATGTACCTCCCTCTGGGTCCCTTCAAGAAATCATGCTCTGCAGCAGTATATGACTTTCCTGTATTGACTGCAAATTCAGTAATAACCCTACAGTAATACCATCCAACCAAAAATCTACTGTGTGTGTGAATTTTTTATAAACCCTTTCCAATTGAACATTGTTCTCAACAGTCCACTCTAATGGCCTTATCTGATTATTTGGATGAGTATCCTTCAACATCAACAATCACTCCTATAATAACTATGGAAAATAATAGAAATGTTCCTAATGTAAATCAGTAAACACATACCTCTGTAGATACTTGCATGGTGTATATCTGGAGCTTCTATTATCTTTTTGCATGAACTTGAGCTATTTTCTCTCCAACCATCTTTCAATCTCTTTCTCTATAGAATCACATGGCCTAAACATCCTCTTTTACCACTGCATTCTCCTCATCAAACCCATTCCAAGCTATTCTTCTAAGTTCCAGCTAGAAACATAACCATTTGTTGGATGTTTGGGTTGACCTAGGTTCTACCTTAGTTCTCCAACAAAACCCTAGAAACCATCGACCCTTTTGGTAAACCAGAAGGATACACCACGCACAAAGTGCACAACGTAGTCTCACCTGAGATGGCTTATGGGCGATTGCATGACCCAAGTTTCTATAATCGTGGAAGGGACTGGGGATTTTTTCCTTCTTCTATCCTTACTTTAACATGCATCATACCATATACTTCATGATACCATTCATCTAAGTCTAATAATTAGTTCATTCTTCATTATCAGAACTGTGTGCTACAAATTACTATTCTAGTCATTGATCGTTGATTCATTTTTGTAGAAACAGTAAAAACATCATACATACACATCACAACACATGGTTTTACCCTGGTTCACCCCCTAGGATACGTCCACAAAGATCTTTTGCTTCTTTATTATTTTTCATCACAATAGCATTGTGCGCATTACATCATAGGTTTCACAATGGTCCATGAGGTTGATCAACATCACACCAAGAACTACAAATTGTGTCCTGACCCTCAATTACATCTCATAATTGACTTCATTTGAGCTCCACAACTCTCTATAAAACCAGTATTGCGACTCGGGCTCCAAAAGGTGCTCAAATTACTTCTCTCATACAAAGTGATGATGATCCCCTAGCTACCTCATACATCCTCTATTTGTCCTACGAAATTGGGTAAAAACCATTATATATTGACTTAAAAACTATAACTCTATGTGGACTCAACTTGTTCACTTTCTAACTTCCTTCCGTGTGGTTGGTCTTCGATCCAACCATTCCTTGCTTCGACTCTACGCTGATCTTCCTTAATTGTTGGTGCATTGCTTCCTTTGTCCTATGTTGTGCTGATTTCCTTTCTTTCCTAGTGCATGTTGCTCCCTTGGTCCCTTCTGCCTCATTTACTGTGTTGAACCCCAAAATTGCATGCTCCAACACACATTCATTATCAAAATATTTATAAATTGCTATAGACATTTATTACCATTAATGATTAAAATATCTCATATAGGCTAGGCATCATCCTTTATACAATAATATCATAACATGGAAAGGTTCTATATCTTTGTGTGTGCGTGTGTGTGTTAGTATTATCATTAGTAATAATTGGTTGGCAATGTCTTTTAAGCAAGTTTCACAATTAATATAATGTCCACTACTAATACAAAAGTCAACATTGGAATTAGTTATGAAAGAGTTACAAACTTATATATGTGGAAAGGTAGCTTAAAGCATTAGCATATGGAGTTATCATTACCAATACGACTTACCAATTCCTAAAGAGTTTCAAGTCTTTATTCTTAAGAATTGAATATTGAGATATTTAGAGTACCCAAAAAACTATACATATTCATTATCAAAATCTTTATAACTTGATACGATGATTGGAAACTTATTACCATTAATGATTAAAAAATATCATATAGGCTAGGCATCATCCTTTATACAATAATATCATATAATGACAATGATCTCTCTCTCTCTCTCTCTCTCTCTCTCTCTCTCTCTCTCTCTCTCTGTGTGTGTGTGTGTGTGTGTGTGTGTGTGTGTGTGTGTGTGTGTATATTATCATGTGATCTAGTATATATATACATTTGGTATGAAGTAGCATATTAAGTGCTAAGAAGATATTTGATCCGAATTCGATATTCCTAGTCATTATGACCTACGTATGCATTCAGATACCAATATCTATGTTAATTACTATATTCAATATTCAATGCAACTAACGAGCATACACAAGGGGAGTTGCAAAGAAACAAGTCCTTCCCATTTTGAGAATGAGTATAATCACAATTTTTCTTGTTCATGTGTTGTAATGTTCATGTATTCAAGTAAATTGATGCACATGGGAATTATGAAAATGCTTTTGTAGAGATTTGTACTTTTGAGATGCAAAAAACAACATATTCAAACTCGTTTTTAGTTGGTAAGCAAATAGATAAGGTGCTTCTATCACTTGCGGGTATGTTGGATAATGGCTCTCTCCAAAACAACAAATGAAACAATATAAATAAAAGAAGATTTAAGGAGTTTTAGATGGATGCATCTCTATTGTATTTTGTTGTTTTCACATAAACAAAATCCCTCTCGCTCATACTTTGGAACCATTTTTAGTAGCATGCTATATTTTGACAAGTTTTTTCCATTTTCTCTTGGCAATTCAAAATGGCGTAGTTACCTAAAAAATTATTTGTTAAAAACAAATGAAGAATTCATTTTGAACCTCCTTTAAATCAATTAATTTATATTGGTATTGAATGAAAACACTCGTATCTAAGCATTAAGACTTTTCCTAATCCCTAATACAAGCATAAGCATGTGTTCTTATCAAGAATTGAAAATATATGTTCACTACCTATAAACTAAATTTAGAAAACACAAGTCTAAAATATTTAAATGGCACCAAATACAAGAAAAATATAACAAGGAATATCCAAAGAAATCAATTGAATGAGACTAATAAAATAAATTTCTCTCTAGGTCGATTAGAATGGTTCAATGAATTGACTTAGAAGATTCTCTTCAATTAATTTTCTTTTAGTTTCAAAATTGGTGTTGAAACTATAGTTATATCTTGTATCTAAGATTATAGTATCCCTATAATTGTTCACATTTTTTTAACCTTCATTTATTCATGACCTTTCGATTCTTGATTATGCAATAGTGCCAGTTCCTTATATTGCTTCATAAAGTCGAGAATTTGAAAAGATATAAACATGAATAAATATGCTAGAGTCCTTAAAAAAATCTTTAAGAGATAAGAAATTTCGATAGAAAAGTTTCCTTAATATTTTCTCTAGACAAAATAGTGTAATTTCTATGGATTTAGCTTGTTAATTTATTCCACTACAAATATTTACTACTTATAGGGTACCTTCTATAAGAGCTAGTTTGAAAGCCATAAGAAAAGAAAGATGTGTACCATCCATCAAAGGGGTAAAAATGCTTGTCTATTTTTTTAAAGGGTTGAAATAACAAACAATCAATATGCTTACTTATATATATATATATATATATATATATATATATATATGATCTAGTATATATATACATTTGGTATGAAGTAACATATTAAGTGCTAAGAAGATATTTGATTTGAATTCGATATTCCTAGTCATTTTGATCTACATATGCATTCAGATACCAATATCTATGTTAATTACTATGTTTAATATTCAATGCAACTAACGAGCATACACAAGGGGAGTTGCAAAGAAACAAGTCCTTCCAATTTTGAGAATGAGTACAATCACAATTTTTCTTGTTCATGTGTTGTAATGTTCATGTATTCAAGTAAAATGATGCACATGGGAATTGTGCAAATGCTTTTGTAGAGATTTGTACTTTTGAGATGCAAAAAGAAACAGATTCAAACTCATTGTTAATTGGTATGAAAATAGATAAGGTGCTTCTATCACTTGTGGGTACCTTCTATAAGAGCTAGTTTGAAAGCCATAAGCAAAGGAAGATGTGTACCATCCATCAAAGGGTTAAAAATGCTTGTCTATTTTTTTAAAAGGTTGAAATAAAAAACAATCAATATACTTACTTATTTGATATGCTATGGTTTCAATTTCCATATGAGGATATGGAGAGAAAGAATATGATATGAGAATAATAGAAAGGGCCAATGAAAACTACATACCAATGTTGGAGTGGATTCTTCGTATACTGATGATACAAAAAATATATTGATAGAAATACACTTTATAAGGTGTGGTTTCACATGAAGGAAATTTTAGGTGACTATCAAGTTGAAACATTAAAAAAAAAATTGTAGTCATCTATAATCTAGTGACGATGAAAATGAGTACTATAGGGGATCGGTGATGGGGATGTGGATGTATCAAGGAGTGATTTGTATCATGCATGCATACCTAGATAGACTCTAGTATATGTTCCCTTGGTATTGTGGTCATGAAAAAAAAATCATTGTGCCAATAAATGGAGGACTAACAATAAACCTCCTACATCTCAGTATGAGTGACTCAAAATGAACCCCCACAATTTTCAAAATGAGCGACTAGTAACAAATGACATTATTAGAACTTATATGTTCGTACTTACGATTTTTTAGATTTACATTTTTTATATTTGTCACTCCATGCATACCACATGGAATATTCTTATGTGAAGCTCATGACCGCAGTGTATAAGGAAATGAAGAAGGTTTTTTGGGTAAATTATGTTTATGTCCATGTCAACAAGAGAAACCTAGTTTCATTGTGGTGTCATTAATAAAAAATTTGGTGGTGCTACAACATAGAAAATGGTGATGGGAAATTTCCATCTACATTTGATAAAAGGAATAAGAAATGAACTTGAATTGGAAAGGAAGTTGCTTGTATTTGTGGTCTTCCTTGACACCCCCAACAATTACAAGTAGGCTTAGTAGATTATTACAGTCCTAACATAATCTGATTCTCCAAGAATGACCAATGGATTTATTTTAGGCCAATAGGTTCTTGTGTACAAGCCGACAAGTGGGTGACACTAAATAAATCTAGAGTTCTCAATAAAATTTGCATTTAGCTACTGTAGCATCTCCGTACCCTTGAACAAAGAGATTAAACAAAGATATATTGAACTCAAAACTTACTTTCAAATTGAGGTTTCATGGATCATCATTGAACAAGGTTTAAGTAACCTATATTATATATCTATTTTTGTGGTAGATGACTGTAGGTAGGGGTCATTGGCACATGTGTGTCATGCACCTTGCAGTTCTGTAGAAGAGTAATTATCTCGATGAACATTGAGTTCTAGAAAGAAATAAATGTTGAGTAGTAACAAGCAATGAATGTTAAGAAATAGCAAGCAATTAATGTTGTGTAGCAACAGTTGGACAATTAATTGTTGGTGTTTTCCAACATGTGGAATTCAAAAACCATACAAGGTTTACAATTTTTTTTATGATTATTTATTGAGTGCTTGAGTTGGAGGTAAAGAACAATTTTTTTAAACTCACTTTTGTATTTCCAAAGTTTCTCTAGAACCTTTATGCTACTAAATAGTCTAGTTGAGAGCATAGAGACTCTTTAATGTATTGTGACCATTTATTATTTATTGAATAATACATTGAGCGTGATTTGGAGTGTGGGGTTTTTATATCAAAATGGTTTACTCGAGGAAATCATTTTATTGGTTGTATGTTTCTATGTTTTTTATTACTGCATCTATGTTTATTTATTTTTATGCACATTCTTCTCTCATTGATTATTATAGGAAGCATATTCCACACCATTCTTCCTTTCATTTTGTATCAGATCCTGATCACCTCAGATCCAAGGTGTTAGGGAGAAGGGTTTTTGATCTAATCTTAGAGTGAGAGATTGCACAAAAGAAAATATTGTTCCAAGGAAATGGTGAACACATCTAGATTACAAATGTAGAAGTTTAATGGCACTAACTTAGAGCTATGAAATCTCAGGATGGAGGATTTTGTCATAGATTGAGATCTGTGGGTTGTAGTATCTGGAACCAAACTCGTTGGTATGAAATATAAAGAGTGGTTAGTGTTGGAGAGAAAAGACAGAAGCCTTATCAGGGGCTGATTCGGTGATATTGAACATTTCTAAAGAAAAAGACGTAGAAAGTCTCTAAAACAAGTTGGGGGATTTGTACCTGGATAAATACTTGGTTAATAAAATTTTCTACATAAAAAGTTGTTTTCCTTGAGAGTGGGTGATATTGATTCTATACTTGAGCATCTAAATGTATTTAATAGTATTGTGACCTAGTTGTTCTCAATTGGAGTGAATATATATGAGGAGGATTTAAATATGACACTTTTGTGTATTTTAACAGATTCACAGAACAACCTATTAATGGCCCTTGGAAGCACTATAAAGAACTTGGTTCTTAATGAGATTGTGGCATATTTACTCTAAATAGGTGAGGTGGAAATATTTCAAATCGACCAATGAGTTCTTGGATATTCATGGAAGAGTGAAGGAGAAAGGAAGGAAGAGGGAAAAGGGAAGATCCAAATCATGTGGGAAGCTTGAGTCTCCTGGAAAGTCCAAGGAAAAATGTTGGAACTATAGCAAGGTTAGGAATTTTAGAAGAGATGGAAAGGAGAGAAAAAAGAAGAATTAGAAGGAAAAGAATGATTCTAATGATGAGTTTGAAAAATATTCTTAGGAGGAGGTGGATATGCCTTTGTTGTAGATTTGGAAACCCATGTAGGCTAGAGTGCATGATTGATAGAATTTGGAACTTTCTTCCATATGACTTCCCATCATGATTTGTTTTTAGTGTATGATAAATATGATGGTGGGATGGTATACCTTGGTGATGACACTCCTCTTGACATATTTGGGCATGGTATATTGAAGGGGATCAATGGATTTTTTCACATTCTAGGTGTGGCATAGAACATACTATCAATAAGAAAACTTAAAAATATGGGCATGCAAATTGTTTTCTCTAAAAAAAGGTGTAATATGGTCCAAGCCTACTATGGTGCTAACTAAGGATGTCCATGTGGGAATTGTAAATGTGTTGAACATGCAAAGAAAATATGTATCTAGAAAATGCAATACACAGTTTGCAGAGAAAATATGAGAAAAGAGAAACTAGAGAGAAAGGATGGAAGAATTCTCATTAACCAAATGAATGATTGATAATTTACACATGATATACTCTGTATAAATCAACTAAGGTGCATTGGAGGAGAAGCCAATGCACTGTAGTGGTGGTCTAAAGTTATTTAGACACACACCGAAACTTATGGGAGTAAACTGCCACCTAGTCTAGTCTCTCAGGCAATTATGGGAGTTAAATGCCACCTATTTTGAGTTAACTAGTATCTCAGTCTTCAGTTAACTGACTAAAACAGAGTGAAGTGAGGAGGAGATAAGGGAATCAAGAGTAATGTGCTAGTCTGGTGATGATAACAATGATGCAGGAGCATCGCCAATGTCAAGCGAGCATGGGGTAGACGCCAACGCATTTTGACATATGATAAAATTATTTGAATCATTTTGAAGTTGAATGCGCCAAACTTAATGTAGCAATTAAGGAAGGGAGTACCCCCATATTGTAAACATACCTTGAGTGTCTCTCTCTTGTTTGTGTTAGGTGAAGGAATTTATGATAATGAATGTAAGTAGGTAGAATTAAATTCATAGATTAGATAGTTTTAGGAACCGGAGAGAAAACGAATATAGACACCCTCATTGTGTATTGTAAAAAAAGCATGAATATTATGAGAAAGAGCATACAGAGTTGAGAAGGGAGAACTGTAATTTGAAGAAAACCATGTACAAAGATTTGAATTAATAAGAAAATAACTTTGATTCAAATTCATGGCATTGTGTTGGTTCTCCGTGTATGTATGCTAAATGTTATGCTCATGGTTATTTTACTCTTTCTGTCATGCAATTTCTTTTATGCTATGTATGAATGATTTCTTGTTGAATGTCTAAAATCTGAGAGAGAAAGAGTAAGGGGAACGAGTTTCAATTGTTTCTCTATCTGAGTGAGAGTTCCTGCAAGGAGTGCAGTTGAATTGTCCGCAAGGAGTGCATTGACAAAGGGTTCAGAGGGTTGTCTCTGAAAGTTCGGAGAGGGTAGCTTTTGTTCTCATTTCCATAGAACTGCAGTTGGGCACAGGAGCCGTGCAAGGAGTGCGCAGGCCGGGTAAAGTCTCAGAGTTGTGAATCTGAGTGAAGTATTGAGAGACCGCTGCTGCAGGGTGTGCACAGAGTCAAAGGAAGTCAAACACTTGAAGAGTTTGAAGGTCTGCCGAAAGGAGTGCAAGAAGGAGTTTTTCTGAAAAACTCGAAGTCGTGGGAGAGAACAGAAGGATTTTAACCTTCGAAGGGGTCAAGGGAAGGCAGGAGTTCAAGTACTTTGAGAATTTGAAGGAAGGCATAGCAACATCAGACCGCAGGAGGACGAGTTCTCAAGGGAAGAACAGACGATCAGAATTCTCTGTGGAGAATTCGCGAAGTCCCATGAGCCGTCAGATCTCACGGAGGAGCAGGGGAGTTACAACGAGTATTCCCAAAGGTTCAAGCTCAAGAGAGGCAGAACCGTAGATCCAAGCCATAGGAGCCATTGGGTTTACCCGTGAACTTCTATTTCGGGTTTTTGTGAGTGGAGGTCCCGTAAACTTTGCAACGGGACTTGCAAAATAACGAAACACAAAGTCCCGAGGGAATGAGAAGATCGTGTGGGCTACAGAAGACAACAGAGTGGACAGGTGGGGCCTATCGACATGGAAGTCAACTCTGTTGACCATTTCGGGTTTTCATGGAGTGAAGTTCTGAATTCCTTGCATTAGGATTTGTGATATCACAATGTCCAAAGTCCCGATAGAGTAAAATGTCATTGAAAAGTAAAATATTGCGAGCGTATCGACGTTTCGGTAAATCGGATTTTGGGAGTCGAGGAGACGAGTTGCTTGACATCGCGACCACCGAAATCGCAATAAGGAGAATTTCGAAACAGGGAGACAAAGGGTCAGTGTTGACTGGTTTTTGGTTTTCGGAGATAGAAAGACAAGACACTTGACCACCAAAATCGTGAAAGTGTGAAGTCCGATCTCCCGAAGTACAAGGGGGAATTTCTTGAAGTTGATTGTGGGTGCATATTTCCAGAAAGGGAAATAGAGGAGCCACTTCTGAGAGATTTTTGGGCCAGCGTAAGGGGAAAGATCCTGTGTATGTAACCTTTCAACCCACGGGTTGAGGAGGGTTGTGTCATCTTGGTATCAAAGCCTAGAAAGGTTTCTTTGCTTTCTATAGCAGGGAAAAGGAGAATTCACCATGTCACTGAGGAGAAGAGATATACAATCACCCGATTCGTAAGAGAAGAGGGAAATGCCGAGAAGAAGGGAAAGACAGATGATTGATCTAGCCATGGAGAGAGAGATGCATGATCTACGAGCCAGAATCGAAGAGATGGAGACAACACGAAGGCACAGAGTTAGTGTTGGGGATCTTAGTGATTCTGAGACTAAAATTGAAGTAGAACATGAAGAGGAAGTTGCAACTGAAGATGTAGCAAAAGAATGTTTGATTAGAGCTATTGCAAGAATGGGTGCAAGAGCGAAAATGGACATTCCAGTTTATGAGGGAAACTTGGATGCAGAGGAGCTTCTAGATTGGATTAGAGCTCTGGATACATACTTTGACTATGAAAATGTCGAAGAGGACAAGAAGGTCAAGCTTGCTGTCACAATATTAAGAGGACATGCAACAAATTGTGGTGGGATGAACTACAGGCTGACAGAGGCTGCAAGGGAAAGCAGAAGATAAAAAGATGGGATAGAATGATCACGAAGATGAAGGAGAAATTCATCCCCAGAGATTACCAGATCACTCTGTTTCGAAGGATGCAAAACCTAAGACAAAAGCTGATGTCAGTGAAAGAATACACTGAAAATTTCTACAGACTAAACATTAGGGAAGGTCATCGTGAAAACGACAATGAGAAAGTAGCGAGGTACATGAATGGCTTGAGATATGACATTCAAGATGAGATAAGTATGTTGACCATCCAAACGGTGGAAGATGCTTATCATATGGCTCTAAAGGCTGAAGAGAAGCTGAGCCGAAAGCAGGGTCAAAGAGGCCGAGGCAGAAATCAGCCCAGAGGAAAATCAGTTGCCCAGGATAAAACCCAGAATCCCAAGGAGGACTGGAAGAAACTTTAGACTCGAACTGAGAGAGGTGGAACCTCACAGTGAGGGAAATATGTTGAACAGAGAGGACAACATACCGAACAAAGAGGAGAGTATGCTGATAATAATATTTTTCCTCGTACCAAAGGTAGAGGAAGAGGAAGAGGTGGAGTAATAACATGATTTACATGTTTAAAGACTGGGCACAAGTCTTATGAGTGTCCAGATAAAAAGAAATAAGGAGGAGAGACTCACATCACCGAAGCACAGAGGTGGGATGTTAAAGCAGAAGATGCTGAAGGCGGAAGATCGCTGATGATGAAAAAAGCTCTTTTGACACCAGAGAAGGAGGTGGAGAGTTCAGTCCAAAGAAACAGACTTTTCCAGACTACTTGCAAGACCAAGGACAGGGTATGCAAGGTCATTGTGGATAGTGGTAGCATGGATAATCTTGTTTCTACGGAGATGGTAGAAAATATGGAGTTGGAGATGATTGATCATCCAAGCCCATACAGAGTTTTGTGGCTACAAAAAGGACATTAGGTAACTGTCACTAAACAATGTTTAGTTGAGTTTAATATAGGAGGATATAATGATAAGATACTCTGTGATGTTATTCCCATGGATGTTTGTCATCTATTGCTGGGTATACCGTGGCAATATGACAAGAATGTGATTCATGATGGGAGAATGAACACATACACCCTAGAGAAGAATGGGAGAACTCACATGTTCCTTCCAATCAAGGATAAGGAAGTGAAACCTGAAGTAAGCAACACTATACTTCTCATGAGTGGGAAGGAACTTCTTACAGAGGTCAAGAAGAAATAAGAACTGCAATTCATTGTGGTTAGGAAGCCTAGAATTATTTTGACCAACACAAGGGTAGATGATTTACTAGAAGATATTCAGGAACTACTGGAAGAGTTCGCTGACATAGTAGTGGACGAACTACCTCGTTCGTTTCCACAGATTAGAAGTGTGAGTCATCATATTGATCTCATACCAAGAGCTATTTTTCCAAACAAATCCATATACAGATTGACGCCGTAGGAGAATGAAGAGGTCAAAAGACAAGTCCAAGATTTGTTGGACAAAGGTTTGGTCAGAGAAAGATTGAGTCTGTGTGCTGTTCCAATAGTACTCAGTCCAAAGAAAGATGGAGGTTGGAGGATGTGTACTGACTTGAGGGTGATCAAAACCATAAATATCAGGTACATATTTCCATTTCCAAGGATGGATGATCTGATGGATTTCTTGAGTGGAGCAAAATTCTTTTCAAAGATTGATTTGAAAAGCGGTTATCATCAAATCTGCATGAGAGAAGGTGATGACTGGAAGAAAACATTCAAAACCAATGAAGGGTTGTATGAATGGCTTGTTATGACATTTGGATTAACAAATGTGCCAAGTACCTTCATGAGGTTGATGAACAAAGTCCTGAGGGAGTTCATCGAAATTTTTTTTATCGTATATCTGGACGACATACTGATTTTCAGTAAAATAGTGGCAAAGCATCTGAAACATTTGGCTACAGTGATGTAGAAATTACAGTAGGAGAAGCTGCTGATAAACATGAAGAAGTCCTCATTCATGAAGACAGAGATCATTTATCTGGGGTTTTTTATTTCTGTAGATAATTTGAGGATGGATCCAGATAAGGTGGAGGTAATCAAGAATTGGCCATCACCGAAGAGTATATTTGAGGTGAGAAGTTTTCACGGATTGGCTAGTTTCTACCGAAATTTCATCAGAAATTTCAGTGGAATTAGTGCACCGATGATGGACACAGTGAAGAAGAGACATAAGTCTTTTCACTGGACAAAAGAAGCCGAGAAGAGTTTTAATCTGTTGAAACGGAAGATCACGGAACAACCAATTTTGGTGTTGCCGGATTTCCAAAATACATTTCAAGTAAAATATGATGCAAGTGGATTTTCAATAGGGGCAGTCTTAAGTCAAGAAGACAGGCCAATAGCATACTTCAGCAAGAAGATGAATGAAGCAAAATTGAAATACTCCACTTATGACAAGGATTTTTATGCTATCATACAGGCATTGAAAAAATGGAGGCATTACTTGATTCCGAAGGAGTTTGTGTTATACAGTGATAATCATGCACTGCAATTTGTGACTCAACAGGAGAAGTTGAATCAGAGACATGTAAAATGGGTGGAATATATGCAAAATTTCACTTTTGTGATTAAACATATTTCTGGTACTACTAACAAAGTTGTTGATGCTTTGAGCAGGAAGTGTTTGTTATTGCAGGAGTTCAGAATCAAAACATTGGGTTTTGATGATCTCAGGGACATGTATAGAGATGATCCAGATTTCAAAGAGGTGTATGAAGCCGCTGAGAATTCAATTCTCGGAGATAGAAGCCAATGGGAAGAATACATGATCCAAGAAGGATTATTGTTTAAGGGTAATCAACTGTGTATTCTGAAATGCTCCATGAGGGAGAATTTGTTGAAGGAGAAACATAGTGGAGGATTGGCCGGGCACTTTGGTCACGAGGATTGGCCAGGCACTTTGGTCACGAAAATACATTCACCAAGTTGAATGAGTCATACTTTTGGCCGAGAATGCGAGAAGACGTCAAGATATTCATGGACAGATGCAGAATTTTCCAGCATTCGAAAGGAAGGAGACAAAATGCATGGTTTTATCAACCATCGCCCATACCTGAGAAGCCATGGGATGCAATCAGCATGGATTTCATATTCGGGTTTCCAAGAACACAAAGAGGTTTTGACTCAATCTTTGTGGTAGTGGATAGATTTTCCAAGATGGCACACTTCATTCCATGTCAGAAGACCAGTGATGCAACTCACATTGCGAATCTATTTTTCAAAGAAGTCATTCGACTTCACGACTTACTAAGGAGCATAGTTTCGGATCGAGACACTAAGTTCATAGGAAAATTTTGGAGGACATTATGGAATAAGATAGGAACTAACTTATCGTTTATTTTAGCTTATCATCCTCAGACGGATGGACAGAAAGAAGTGGTAAACAGAAGTCTGGAAGACTTGCTGAGAAGCCTGGTGACAGAACACCATAGTCAATGGGACAACATATTACCACAAGTGGAATTTTCTTATAATAAATCAGTTAATAGGAGCACAAGGCATAGTCCATTTCATATTTTCTATGGCATGCAACCTAGAGGGATTTATGAATTGAGAGATTCAAAATAGAGTGCGACTAGGAGCGCTAGTGCAGAAGATTTCGCAGAGGCAATGAAGGAACTTCACAACCAGGTGAAGGAACGATTGCAAAGTTTGAGCCACGAATATAAGCGGAGAGAAGATCAACACCGAAGATAGCTTCAATTTGAAGTTGGCAATTTGATTTTGGCACATTTGAGAAAGGAAAGGTTCCCGAGAGGAACATATAATAAACTGAAGATGAAGAAAATCGGACCATGCAAGGTCTTGAAGAAATTCGGGGCAAATGCTTACAAGATTGAATTACCCGATGGGATCGGAATTTATCTGATATTCAATATCTCAAATTTGTACCCATATAAATCTGAGGAAACAGGAACAAGAAATGAACATTTGGAGGTCCAATGGACAAAACAGATGCCAGTTGTAGAAAAGCCACAGATGGAGCGCATACTGGACAAAAGAGTGAGCAAGAAGACCAGGAGAAAAAAATACTTTGAATATTTGGTCAAGTGGAAGGGCCATCCAGTTGAAGATGCTAGCTGGGAGAATGAAACAGAGATCTAGAGGCATGGACAGACTGTTCGCGAGCTCATGGACAGGAGCCCATGAAAATTTTCAAGTGAGGGAGTATGATGCAGGAGCATCGCCAGCGTCAAGCGAGCGTAGGGCAGACGCCAACGCATTTTGACATATGATAAAATTATTTGAATCATTTTGAAGTTGAATCCACCAAACTTAATGTAGCAATTAAGGAAGGGCGTACTCCCATATTGTAAACAAACCTTGAGCGTCTCGCTCTCGCCTGTGTTAGGTGAAGGCATTTATGATAATGAATGTAAGTAGGTAGAATTAAATTCATAGATTAGATAGTTTTAGGAACCGGAGGGAAAATGGATATAGACACCCTCATTGTGTATTGTAAAAAAAACATGAAGATTGTGAGCAAGAGCATACAAATTTGAGAAGGGAGAACTATAATTTGAATACAATCATGTACAAAGATTTGAATTAATAAGAAAAGAACTTTGATTCAAATTCATGGCGTTGTGTTGGTTCTCTGTGTATGTATGATAAATGTTATGCTCATGGTTATTTTACTCTTTCTGTCATGAAATTGATTTTATGCTATGTATGAATGATTTCTTGTTGAATGTATGAAATCTTAGAGAGAAAGAGTAATGGGAATGAGTTTCAATTGTTTCTCTATGTGAGTGAGAGTTCCTGCAAGGAGTGCAGTTGAATTTTCTGGAAGGAGTGCGTTGACAAAGGGTTCAGAGGGTTGTCTCTGAAAGTTCAGATAGGGTAGCTTTTGTTCTCATTTCCATAGAAGTGCAGTTGGGAACAAGAGTCGTGAAAGGAGTGCGCAGGCCGGGTAAAGTCTCAGAGTTGCGAATCTGAGCGAAGTATTGAGAGACTGCTGTTGTAGGGTGTGTGCAGAGTCAAAGTAAGTCAAACACTTGAAGAGTTTGAAGGTCTACTGCAAGGAGTGCGAGTAGGAGTTTTTCTGAAAAAATCAAAGTTGTGGGAGAGCTCAGAAGGATTTTAACCTTCGAAGGGGTCAAAGGAAGGCAGGAGGTCAAGTACTTTGACAATTTGAAGGAAGGCGTAGCGTCGTCGGACCGCATAGGACGAGTTCTCAAGGGAAGAATAGACGATCGAAATTCTCTGTGGAGAATTAGCGAAGTCATGTGAGCCATCATATCTCATGGAGGAGCAGGGGAGTTACAGCGAGTATTCCCAAAGGTTCAAGCTCATGAGAGGTAGAACCGTAGATCCAAGCCATAGGAGTCATTGGGTTTACCCGTGAACTTCTATTTCAGGTTTTCGCAAGTGGAAGTCCCGTAAACTTTGCAACGAGACTCGCGAAATCATGAAACGTGAAGTCCTGAGGGAACGAGAGGATCGTGTGGGCCATAGAAGACAACAGAGTGGACAGGTGGTGCCTATCAACATGGAAGTCAACTCCATTGACCATTTCGGGTTTTCGTGGAGTGAAGTTCTGAATTCCTTGCATTAAGATTTGCGATATCATGAAGTCCGAAGTCCCGACGGAGTAAAAGGTCGTTGAAAAGTAAAATCTTGTGAGCATATTAGCGTTTCAGTAAATCGGGTTTCAAGAGTCGAGGAGATGAGTTTCTCGACATCGCGACCACCGAAAACGCGATAAGGAGAATTCCGATACAGGGAGAGAAAGGGTCAGCGTTGACTAGTTTTTGGGTTTCGGAGATAGAAAGACAAGACACTTGACCACCAGAATCGCGAAAGTGCGAAGTTCGATCTCCCGAAGTACAAGGGGGAATTTCTTGAAGTTGATTGTGGGTGAAGATTTCCCAAAATGGAAATAGAGGAGCCATTTTCGAGAGCTCTTCGGGCCAGCGTAAGGGGAAAGATCATGTGTAAGTAACCTTCTGACCCACGGGTTGAGGAGGGCTACATCAAACAAGGACAATGTGCATTAGTTGGTGATGATCCCAATGTGGCATCTAGACTCCACTCAACTGATCAAACTGAAGTGTGAGTTGAAGAGAATATTATGCTAGAGGATTATTCTTCCTATACTATAGGAGACTGAATAATGACTAGTAAACATAGGGAAAACCTTAGGAAAAATAAATTCTAGGTGTGTGTGAAGTATCTCCAACACCCCCCTGAACATCACTATGATGAAAATAAAAAATGGGTCTCGACAATGAGGCCATGTTAGGTACCCAAATACAAACGATACACTGAAATAAACGAGGAAAGAGGGAAAACCTCATGGGAAACCACCCCCCTCCCCCCTCAAAGTACAATTTCTGTAAAACAAAGAACTGATAGTTGCTAGGAAATTGTGTCCTTCACTCTAAGATGACTGCGCAGAGAATGGAACTTCTGCTCAGTGAAGGTCTTGGTGAAGATGTCTATAGTCTATTATGTTGAAGGAAAAAACTACATGTCAATGATCCCCTCGTGTACTAAGTCTTGTATGTAGTGCATGTGGATATCAATTTGCTTCATCCACTACCTCTGAGCTGGATCTCTGCAAAAATTAAGAGTGCTCTGGTTGTCACACCAGATGAAAATCAACCGGTGAAATGAAATTCCCAACTCAGTGAGAAAATGTTGTAGCCACATACCTTGAATGGTTATGTTAACTACCCCTCTTTACTCTATCGCAACTGAAGATAGAGAAATAGAAGCCCACTTCTTTCTCGACCAATAGATAGTCCTGGAACCAAGACCACGTGACTAACCATATGTGGATTTACAATTAATGTTATCGCTAGCCCAGTCAGAACCAATGAACCTGGTGAGGTACAATGTAGAGTCTGTTGCATAGTGAATCTCAAAGGTGATAGTTCCCTATACGCATCAAAGGATATTCTTTGTATCCTTCCAATGTAGCTCATGCGACTCCTGCATGAACTTGGAGACTGCTCCAAATGCATAGGAGAGGTCTATTATGGAGTGTTTGAGATACAACAAGATCCCCACTAGTTATATGTACAGTGTTTTGTCCACCAATGGAGTGTCCCCTCCATCCTCAAGTCTGACTCCTGATAAGAAAGGATTCGAGGTAGACTTATAGTCTATCATGTGAAATATCTCAAGGAGATCTCGTGCATAATTGGCTGAGATAGTTTGATTCCTGATGCATCCTGACCGATCTCGAGTCCAAGGAAGAAATGTAGTGGACCCATGTCTGTCATCAAGGACCTGTCATGCAGAATTCTCTTGATTGCAACAATTGTTGAGGTCGAGCAACTGATAATCAACAAAACATCAACATACAAATCTAGGAGTAGAAGTGAATCAATCATCTTGAGCATGTAAACATTTGGGTATGAATTACAATGTACAAAGTTCTGTGACAATAGGTAGGAGTCCATATTGGCATACCATGCCCTTAGGGCCTGCTTGAGGCCATAAAGAGACTTATTCAGTTGACAAACCAAAGATAAATCTTGCATGAAACCCTGAGGCTGCTCCATATATATCTCCTCAGAGAGATCTCCATGAAGAAATGAATTATTCACGTCCATATGATGGAATTCCCATCCCTTGGTTGTCGCAAAGGCAAGTAAAAAACGTATGGAATCCATCTTCACTACTAGAGCAAAGGTCTCATCATAGTCAATGCCATGCACCTATTGAAATCCTTTGGCAAATACCCTGACTTTATATCTTCTAACTTGTCCATCCGTTGCGCTCTTGGTATTGTAGACCCATTTGCACCTGACAAGTTTCCTTCCTGAAGGAAGGGGAAATAGATCCCAAGTTTTGTTCTTGAGGATGGATTTATACTCCTCCTACATGGTAGATTCCCAAAAGGGATTTCCAATAGCCTCGCCATAGGACTGTGGATCTAAAGATTGAACTAAGAAAATATGCCTCGGTGGCTTTTGTTTTGTGGCAGTGAGTGCAAGAGGACAATCCTAGAAATAAGATTGAGTCCTTCTAGTATTAGTTGGATCCCCAACAAGATCTCTTGCATCTTGAAGAGTAGTCTTGGCCCACTTGGGCCTCGACTCTAGATCTGAATCTGCAACTACATATGTGTGCACTAAATCTACATATGAATGTACTGAATCGATATCTGAATCATTTTAATCCCATGAATCATAACTCTCATCTGAAGAAGAGTCAACATGTGCATGCTCATCATCTTTGATAGGTGGAAGAATAAAAGTGTCTGCATGTGGCTGCTGAGGTACACACAAGACACTTTTCTCGAATCGGACACTACGCTCAATGAGGAGCCGGTATGAGGAAAGATCAATAATTCTATATCCCTTCACACCATCAAGGTATCCAAAAAATATACACTTTGTGCTCTGTGGATCAAGTGTCTTCCTCTTCTCATAGGGAATCTTGGCCCATGCACGAGAACCAAATATATGAAAGTGGGTCACTTCCGATTTGAGGCTACTCCAAGCCTCGTAGGGGGTATTATCCTTGACAGATCTAGAAAGATATATGGAGAGATATGTTTTGGATATAGGTTTCACAATTAAGTGTTTCATCCCATAATCTATGTGGAACTAACTTTGCATGTATCATGCAAGATGCCATCTCTTTCATAGATCTATTTTTCCTCTCAGCAACTCCATTTTGTTGTGGAGTATATGGAACCGTGTGATGCAACTGAATCCCATCCTCAAGAAAAGGATTAAGTATCTCATGGTTGACATACTCCCCCCCATTATCTATTTGGAGGGACTTGATCTTATTTCCTGAATGTGTTTCAACAAGGGCTTTGAAATATTTGAGGTGTTGAAAGACCTCTAATTTTTTCCTGAGAAAGAAAGTCCATGTGAAGCGTGAGAAATCATCAATAAAAATGAGCACCCATCCTCAAGAAAAAAATTATGTATCTCATGGTTGACATACTCCCCCCCCCNCATAGGGCTTTGATCTTATTTCTTGAATGTGTTTCAACAAGGCCTTTGAAATCTTTGAGGTGTTGAAATACCTTTGATTTTCTACTGAGAAAGAAAGCCTATGTGAAGCATGTTAAATCATCAATAAAAATGAGCACGTATGTTACACATTATTTTTGTCACCCCTATGACCGTTAATGATGTACACCTATCCTTTTTCTTTAGACGGATCAATTTCCTTAATCCCTCAACATTAATGAAGATGAAATTTCCCAGAGAGATGAAATTATCTTTTCCTTTGTAAAAAAACCTGTAAAGAAGGATTGTTTCACCTTTCTCAGTGTTAAGGGTGTGACAATCTAGGATCGAAGAAGGCTGCACCACAATGGCCTACAACATTGTCGCAGTTTGTTCAGTATTAAGGGTGTGATGATATCTCGTACGAAGAAAAAGACAAGCTTCTTGATGCTTCTAGAATAAAATATTTGAGGGTGAGGTGGCCTCTGATCGGTTTGTATCTGAGTCGCATCCCTGATCTCATGGGATCATCCTAACCTCCTCACCCTATCCTTTTCAGCTTATAAAAGGAGGCCGCCTCTCATGGGGAAAGTTAGCTTTTAGAATATCTTTTTTGGGTCAGTTTTGGAGAAGATTTTGGATTAGCTTCAACTATAGCTAATTCATATGGAGTGTTTGGGCCTATGTTGGCTTTGAGATTCACTTTGTCAAGATGATATCATAAGTAGCTGTCAGATCTACAATCTCAAAATCTATGGAGTAAAAGTGTGTGGGAAGAAATGAATTGTTGGAAGGAACCTGACAACATTAAGGCATATGGTTGTATCTTTCTTCCACATTGTTTAATACATATATACTTTTTCTTTCCTATATGAACGCTATTTTTCCATATTGTATGATTCCTTGATCACATATATAGTTTAATATCGAATAGACTCTGTTATTCTTGTCTTCGTTGGCTTGTGTTTCTTTGCAGATATTTCTCCATAAGTCTTATGACGAAGCTGGGATCACATTGGCGAGGTTAGGTCTACAACATTTAAAAGGTATTTTTTGGATCCTCTTCTTATTTGGTAACTAAAATCTAACTAAATGTTAGTATACTGTCTTGTTTTGTTCTATTTTCAGGGTGAAACTAGGGAGATCAGTTTGTGTCCACACTTACCAATTTGTCCTGAAACAAAATTGGTGACCATATTGCGTATTGTTTTGTTTTTCCTAGTTTTTCTTTCTTGCTTTGATTTCCTAGGTTATGTTTTCTGAGTCACTAGGAGATCCAGTTTGACTCACTATTTGTTTATTTCATTGGAAAAACTTCTTGCTTTTTATTTTTTTCAATTTTTCCTTGATCGACGCACCCTTCTTTGAGAGACAGTGCGACATTGTCGCACTGTGGTCTTCAGTGACTTGCGATGATCAGGATTGTCGCATTGGGTTTGTCTTACAGCCTGCAGCGATTGTGAAAAAAAATAGTTTTTGGTGGTTTTCCTTGCCCAAATATTAGATATGGTTTTGGGGTGAATTTTTGGGTTTGATTATAGTTTGATTATAGTTTGCTTGACAGTATTTGGATCTGCTTTAGTTCATATTAGATATTTTTTAGTTTGTTTACTTTTGAAAGATTGGGATCTCTTTCTTTGAGTGTCTTTTAGTTATGAAGCATTGTTTTTCTTTAGAATTGTTTAGTGACATAACACTTATTTTTATGAATAGTTCGTTTTAAAAGACAAATTTTAGTTTGGGTTGATTTTGTTTTGAAGAATCTCGCTATTGATTTTATTGTATATTTGAAATAAAAAGTTGTAAATTCTTTTTTTGCATTAGATTGGGGGAATCCTTTCATTTGAAGTAAATAAATTGCATGGTTTTTGGCATTTTTGGTTTCTTGAGGATCTTGATATCGATGAGTTTAATAAAATCTCGGGACATTGTGCATCCGGGAATGATAAATGTTTTCTCCTTCTCGTAATATATCTTTCATCGAAGTGAAATAATTGCATCTTCATTTCTTTGCATAAGTTTAGAGTCGGTCAAAACATCATTTAGTCCATGCCATTTTACTCTTGAGTAACAAGAAGTTAATAAAATTTGTGCGTTAATTAAAATCTACCTAGAAACTTTTATTTCTAGGTCTCTTTGCAACCTACATTAGATTAGTTGCAGGGCTTTGGAATAGGTGTGAAATATAACTTTCCAAATCTTTAAACAAACATAGAATATTCAGTTAGGGAGTGGTGAAATTCATTTACTACATTTTTTCCTTGGAATCCCTTCTCACACAAGGGTCAATAATGAGGTCGCATTAAGGCCAACAGAGTTACTAACCTTGCTTTGTTGGTCTTGGTGTAGTGGTTGTGCATATTATTCGGGGTAACTTGAGAAAACAATCATTTCCAGGCCTTTTCAAGTCGATTTCATGCTCAGTTACCCTGCCCCTATGCATATATTGGATTTTTGACTGTTTCCCCAAGCATCATTTTCATAATTGGTAACCTTAGTGGCCTTTGTATTTATGGTTAATACACAAAGTGAATTTGAAGGGGAAAGCCTTCAATGTACCTGGAATCAACATTGGCCAAATTCACTCAGGCTCCTTGGAGGGTAAATCCATGTTTATTGTGTGGAAGCTTGCACCAAGGCGTAAGTCCATTAAGCAAGTCGTCAACATAACTTTTCCACCCGCTCTATCTCAACCCCTTATTACATTGTTCCCACGACGTTGGATTTCATCACCAACTAGTGCATTCATTGTGAGGAGGTTTTGTTTTCTTGTTTGCTTCCTATATTTTTAGCGTGTGTTGTTTTTTCCCTTACATGCCTTAGGTTGGATCCATAATTATGGAATCTGTACCTGGAACGACCAATGAAGGATCCCCTTTTCCAAGGGAACCTTTTTTTCTCTCTTACGGAAATGTTGGACCTCCTTACATCACTACTCTGAGCCTTCCAGGTCTCACAATTGGATTGTTGGTGTGGCTGTTTTCTACTCCAGTAATCCCAAATGCAGCTAGTGCTTCGATTATAATCACTCCCCCCAAGAGAATCAACCTCATGTTGATCCTTCACCTTCTTCACCAGTAATATCTTCTTCTCCTTATTCACTTGTAAGGTATTCTTCCATTTCATCTTCTTCACCTAGTGAAAGCCCTGAAGCTAGTAACACGGTGGATAAGGAGAAAAAGAAAATAAAGATTAAGAAGAAAAACAAAACTAGGGTCCAAACTTCCAACCACTGTTGGACATATTGGAAAACAACCAGTTATTGATAATCATGTTGGGAGTGTTGATGATGCCAACATCATCCAAAAAACCCATAAGCTCAAGTACCCTTGCAGGCTTTGTAAGGGTAGCCATATTCTTAAGGATTGTCCTGGTCTATCCAAGGTCTTAGAAATATGGTTCAGAGCTCCTCGCCAACCCATGTCGTCAGCCTCTAAACAACATGTCGATGACATCCCGTCAACTAGACACGATACCGTTGGGAAGAAGAAAAGTAGAGTTGAGTTCTCGTGTAGGTTATGTGGAGGGAGTCATCAAAATCACCTTTTCCCTTGTATCGACAAAGAATTGAAATTATTGGAAGACATGACTGTTTCCTAGCCTCAACTTCTGGCTTCTTACTACAGGATTAATCTCAACCCACATGTATTTCATGGAATGATCAATCTGGTCCCTTCGTCGACTAGTCCGGTTGATTAGGTAGTCGATCTGGCCACATACTTAGTTGAACCAGTTGACAAAGTGGTCAATTTGATCCCATCCTTGGTCAATCCCACTCTCCTATTAGAGAGTGAAACTCCAGTGGTCGATCTGTTTCCATCCATCGACCTCATTCTCCCCTTGGAGAATGCAACCCAAGTGGTTGATCTGATCCTATCATCGATCGATCCTAATCTCCCGCTAGAGAGTAAACTTGATACTTCCCATGTTTTTCTCATTGATACGAAATCTACTGTGCTATGGGAAATTCCTCCTTTTCTTGTTGAACCCCCTCCAAGTATTGAGGCCATCATTTTTTATTGCGGTAAGCTAACTAGACCTTGTCTTCCCTCTTACATTCCTTTCAAGATTACAATATAGGTTTTTATTCGGGACGTTCTTCATACGCTGGTGGACGATGGTGCGTCCGTTAGTATTTTTTCCATTATTGCTTGGAAAGATTTGGGTTGTCCTCAACTTGTACCAGTTATGTAGAATCTATTAGCTTTTAACAGAATAACCAGTCAACCTTTGGGGATCCTTCCTTAGTTTGTAATAACTTTAGGAGGAAAAATTGTCTTTATTGACATCATAGTAGTCCAAGACCCCTTGTATTTCGACTTACTCATTGGGAGAGATTATGTCTATGCCATGAAAGCTATCGTTTCCACTCTTTTCCATGTGATATCTTTCCCTCACGATGGAAGACTTGTGACTATTGCTCAACTTTCATTCATTGGCCCTGACTTGACCATCAACCCAATGACCTCCCTAAATGGTTCTTATATGTAGATGATATCGCCCCCACCATAGGTCAATTATGTGGTGTTGTCTCCCATGCCTTCAATTGCCAATACAAATGATCCTCTCACAGTAAGCTCATTCTCTTATGACTTAGATCCGATAGTTGACATGGTGATCTCTTAGATAGAGCTATTAGAGCCTGACCTCCTTACCCCTATCACGACCCTCGACATGTGTTCCTTCCATAGTTTGTTTCTTCAATCAAGTGAATATCTCTTGGAAGCCATGATGTAGTTTTGTCCCTTGACATAGTGTCCTTCTGGAGCATTTTCCTCTTGGAATCCATGATCAAGAAGAGAGTGTTGAGCATGGTTTTCTGATTTCAAGCTCATTAAAAAATGAAACTAGCGTTGAGCATGGTTTTCGGATTTCAATCTCATTAAAAAATGAAACATGATTTTAGCATGGTTTTCTGATTTCAAGATCATTAAAATCTGAAACCTGCTTTGAGCATGGTTTTCTGATTTCAAGCTCATTAAAAAATGAAACCAGGTTTGAGCATGGTTTTCTGATTTCAAGGTCATTAAAAAATGAAACAAGCTTTGAGCATTGTTTTATTATTTCAAGCTTGTTAAAAAATGAAACCAACCACAAGCATAGTTTTGTGTCTCTGTGGTAACCTCGTTAAAAAATGAAGCAGAGCTTATGAGGATAGGTTTTGTGTCTCTATGGCAACCTAATTAAAAAATGAAACAGAGGTTACGAGCACAGTCTTCTCTTGTGTCAAGATTGTTAAAAAATAAAACAACCTGTCTTGAACATAGTTCCTATTTTTTTGTCAAGCTCATTAAAAAAATGAAACTGAGGTCTGGGGATTGAACCTGGATTCTCGATCATATTTTTTATTCTCTATGGAAATCTCGTTAAAAAATGAAATAGATTTCCCCCTTCTTCGATTGAGTCAAGTACTTCATTACGTATAATATTTGAAGCTTCATTTCATCCATCTGTACCATTGGTCGAAACGAAGCTTGGGGGGAAATGATTACAACCTCTTGACTTCATGTTGAAGTTAAGATGCTAGATTCTTAAGCTAGGGAAAAAGTACCAACAATCCCTAGATAATGCATTGGGAAGTCACAAACATAGTTTTCTCTAGTTTCAATCTCTTGTAAAAATGAAACCTACCTCAATCATAGTTTTCTCTGGTTCAAGCTTGTGTAAAAATGAAACCACCTACCTCAAGCATAGTTTCCTTTGTTTCAAGCTTGTTTAAAAATAAAGCCAGGTCCAAGCATACTTTTATTTAGTTTTAAACTTGTGTAAAAATAAAATCTATCCCAAGCATAGTTTTGTTTTGTTTTAAGGTTGAGCAAAAACAATCCCGAGCTTAATCTTTGTTCTTTCACATGCTCATAAATACCTGAGAATGTAATCGAGTATACCTTTTATCACTTTTTCAAACTCCTAAAGGTTATACGAAAAATGAACCCCCTGGAGTTCTCTTCAACTTTTTTTCAGACTCTCTACATATGAAAATATTGTTGAGCGATCTTGTTTTCTTTCACACTCGTTAAAGTTAATTAGAAAGAATGTCTCTTGAATGGTAGTTTGTCTCTTTTTCGGTCTCATTGGACTACTTTACAAAAAAGGAACACTATAATAAAGCATGATTAGAAGAAGTTATGGAGTCCTCTTTAAGTTCTTTTCAGACTCCATAAACATGAAAATACCATTGAGTTTCCTTTCTTTGGACTCATAAAACAAACATCGAAAGGACCATATAGGACCAGACCACTCATTCCTAGGGTTTTTTAAATATACTCCAGGGGACTCATCCGAAAGATGAGCTTACAAGTCAAGCATATGTTATCCTCCTCAATATTATATAAAAATAAATAGGTACTCACCATAGATGGTGGGGGGAAATTAGGAAATAAATGTGTTTAAACCTATATTCTATGGAAGTAAGTCTCTCTTGAACATGAAACACTTTCAATCGCTTTGTGTCTAGGTTGGAAAATATGCTTGTCTCTTGATCATACTCTTTTATAAGATTAAAATTTGGTTTGTGATCCCTGTTGTTGAGTTAGTGTTTCCAAGATAGTTGTCGTGTCATCAATATGTTCAAAGAGAATTTCAACCCAGAAATCCTTCTATTGCGTCGACCATTTCTAAAGTCCTTAAGCCTTTTATTGTGTTGTCCATCCCTGAGTTAGTCATGAATCACTTGTTACTATGATATACTTCAATTCCTGTTACCTATTTCGTGTCATTGACGGGGGATACATTAAGACCCTCTTGTGACGAGTCTTTTCCTGTTGACTTCAACTCATTATCAAATAATTAGACTCATAAACTAATTGGTACCTTGGAACTTGCATTCCTCAATGGTAGGTTTCCTCGCTTTCAACAATGGGTTTTCATTATTGACCCTTGATTGGTAGATTACTTTGAGTGTTTGACTTCATCTCACAAATTCACACCCAGTGGATTGTACTAGTGTACCTTGGGAGTCATTGACATTAATGATGATTTCCCTTGCACTTGTTAACAATATTCACTAATGAGCGGTAATCAAGTGGTTTCTACCATGTTCGAATTCAACACATGTATTCCCATGGTTAGATTCATACTATAGAGTGGTGGAGATGAAGACCCTAAATCTTTTCTAATAGATTCAGGTTGTGTTGGAGTATATTCATATTGTATTGTTGCATAGATACATAGTGTATGTCTTGTGGATATGTTCAAATTTGAGTCCTTGACGCATAGATCCACATTGTATTTTTGGTGGCTATGTTCATATTTGAGTCATATTGGCATGGATCTATAGTGTATGTTTGGTGGCTGTGACCTGTCTTACTTGACATGGATATTTGCATGTCGACATTTATGCTTTCAGTCATTTTTATTTTGAGTATGGGAGTGCCTACCTCAGTGATCATATATTATTGTACTGTATTTCCTTGTTTGTTGGTAGGTTTCCAACCGATGTGTTCATTGTTCCCAACACACACTTGACAAATTATTTCAGCTATCACTTTGTTCTAAATTCATAGTTTGGGGGGCTTACTGTTACACATTATTTTCATCACCCCTATGACCGTTAGTGATGTACACCTATCCTTTGTCTTTAGAAGGATCAATTTCCTTAATCAAGAAGAATGAAGATGAACTTTCCGAGAGAGATGAAATTATACTTTCCTTTGTAAAAAACCTGTAAATAAGGATCATCATACCTTGCTCAGTTTTAAGGGTGTGATGATCTATGATCGATGCAGGTTGCACCACAGTGGCCTGCGACATTGTCGCAGTTTTTTTAGTTTTAAGGCTGCGATGATTGCCCATACGAAGACAAAGGGAAGCTTCTTGATGCTTCTAGAATAGAATCTTCAAGGGTGAGGTGGCCTCCAATCGGTTTTGGATTTGAGTCGCATCCATGATATCATGGGATCATCCTAACCTCCCCACCCTATCCTTTTTAGCTTATAAAAGGAGGAGGCCTCTCATGGGGAAAGTTAGCTTTTAGAATAGATTTTTTGGTCAGTTTTGGAGAAGATCTTGGATTAGATTAAACTATAGCTAATTCATATGAAGTGTTTGGGCCTATGTTGGCTTTGATATTCACTTTGTCAAGTTGAGATCATAAGTAGCTGTCATATCTACAGTCTCAGAATACGTGGAGCAGAAGTGTGTGGGAAGCAAGGAACTGTTGGAAGGAACCTAACAACATTAAGCCATATGGTTGTATCTTCCTTCCACATTCTTTAATACAGATATACTTTTTATTTCCTATATGAACGTTATTTGTCCATATTGTATGATTCCATATCTGTTATTCTTGTCTTCGTTGGATTGTGTTTCTTTGCATATATTTCTCTGTAATACTTATGATGGAGTCGGGATCACATTGGTGAGGTCACGTCTATAACATTTAAAAGGTATTTTTGGATCCTCTTCTTATTTGGTAACTGAAATCTAAGGAAAGTTTAATATACTGTCTTGTTTTGTTCTAGTTTCTTGGTGAAACTAGGGAGATCAGTTTGTGTCTGTACTTACCGATTTGTCCTGATTAAAATTGGCAACTCCTGAAACAAAATCACCTTGCTTAGTGTTAAGGGTGCGATGATCTAGGATCGACGCAGGTTGCACCACAATGGCATGCGACATTGTCGCAGTTCTTTCAGTGTTAAGGGCACAACGATTGCCCATACGGAGAAAAAGAGAAGACTCTTGACGCTTCTAGAATAGAATCTTCGAGGGTGAGGTGACCTCCGATAAGTTTGGATCTGAGTCACATCCATGATCTCATGGGATCATCATAACCTCCTCACCCTATCCTTTTCAACTTATAAAAGGAGGAGGCCTCTCGTGGGAAAAATTATCTTTTAGAATAGCTTTTTTTGGTTAGTTTTGGAGAAGATTTTGGATTAGCTTCAACTATAGCTAATTCGTATGGAATTTTTGGGCCTGTGTTGGCTTTGAGCTTCACGGTGTCAAGATGAGATCATAAGTAGTTGTCATATCTATAGTCTCAAAATCCGTGGAGCATAAGTGTGTGGGAAGAAAGGAATTGTTGGAAGCAACCTAACAACATCAAGGCATCTAGTTGTATCTTTCTTCCACATTATTTAATACAAATATACTTTTTATTTCCTATATGAAATTTATTTGTCCATATTGTATGATTCCTTGATCACATACGTAGTTTCATATCGAATAGAATTTGTCATTCTTGTCTTCATTGGCTTGTGTTTCTTTTCAAATATTTCTCCATAAGCCTTATGACGGAGTTGGGATCACATTGGCGAGGTCAGTTCTATAAAATTTAAAAGGTATGTTTTGGATCATCTTCTTAAGTTATGGGAAAAGCACCAGCCATCCCTGGATAATGCATTGGGAAGTCACAAGCATAGTTTTCGTTATTTTCAAGCTTGTGTAAAAATGAAACCTACCTCAAGCATAGTTTTCTCTGGTTCAAGCTTGTGTAAAAATGAAACCACCTACCTCAAGCATAGTTTCCTATATTTCAAGCATGTGTAAAAATGAAACCAGGTCCAAGTATAGTTGTTTTTAGTTTTAAGCTTGTGTAAAAATAAAATCTATCCCAAACATAGTTTTGTTTTATTTTAAGCTTGAGTAAAAACAATCCCGAGCTTAGTCTTTGTTCTTTCGCATGCTCATAAATACCTGAGAATGTAATTGAGTATAAGTTTATCACTTTTTCAGACTCGTAAAGGTTATACGAAAAAATAACCCCCTCTAGTTCTCTTTAAGCTCTTTTCAGAATCTCTAAATATAAAAAGAGTGTTGAGCGATCTTGTTGTCTTTCACGCTCATTAAAGTGAATTAGAAAGCATGTATTTTGAGCGGTAGTTTATCTCTTTTTTGGTCTCATCAGACTACTTTAAAAAAACGGAACACTCTAATCAAGAATGATTAGAAGAAGTTAGGGAGTC
The DNA here is from genome assembly GCA_009831015.1 of Picea engelmannii. Taxonomy (NCBI): domain Eukaryota; kingdom Viridiplantae; phylum Streptophyta; class Pinopsida; order Pinales; family Pinaceae; genus Picea; species Picea engelmannii. Next base: position 333,418 of record ML803659.1, read on the forward strand.
CTCTTTAATTTCTTTTAAGATTCCATAAACATGAAAATACCACTAAGTTTGCTTTCTTTGGACTCGTAAAACAAACATCGAAAGGCCCATATGGGACCAAACCACTCCTTCCTAGGGTTTGTTATACTCAGTGGGACTTATCCAAAGGATGAGTTTACAAGTCAAGAATATGTTATCCTCCTCAAGATTGTGTAAAAATAAAGAGTTACTCGCTAAAGATGGTGGGGGTAAATTGGAAAAGAAATGTGTTTAAACCTGTATTCTATGGAAGTAAGTCTCTCTTCAACATGACACCTTTTCACTCACTTTGTGTGTAGGTTGTAAAATGCACTTGTCTCTTGATCATACTCCTTTATAAGATTACAATTTGGTCTATGATCCCTTTTGTTGAGTCAGTTTTTCCAAAACAGTTGGCATGTCGTCAATATGTTGAAAGAGAAAATCAACCTAGAAAGCCTTCTATTGCATCGACCATTTCTGCAATCCTTAAGAATTCTATTGTGTCAACCAATCCTGATTCAGTCCTAAATCTCTTGTTACTCTAATCTACTTCAAATCTTGTTACATGTTTCATGTCATTGATGGGGGATACTTTAAGGCCGTCCTGTGATGAGTCTTTTCCTATCGACTTCAACTCATTATCCATGAATTAGACTTAAAAACTAATTGGTACCTTGAAACTTGCATGTCTCAATGACAATTTTCCTCTCTTTCGATAGTGGGTTTTCATTATTGACCCGTGATCGAGAGATTCCACCGAGTGTTCGACTTCAGCTCACAATGTTTTACCCATTGGATTGTACTAGTGTATGTTGGGAGTCATTGACATTAATGGTGATTTCCCTCACACTTGTTAATGTTATTCACTAATGACCGGTAATCAAGTGGTTTCTACCATGTTCGAGTTCAACACATGTATTCGCATGGTTAGATTTGTACTATAGAGTGGCAGAGATGAAGACCTTGAATCTTTTCTGACAGATTCAGGTTGCGTTGGAGTATATTTAGATTGTACTATTTCATAGATCCACAGTGTATGTCTCATGGCTATGTTCAAATTTGAGTCTTTAACGCATATATCCACAATGTATTTTTGATGGCTATGTTTAGATTTGAGTCATATTCGCATGGATCCACAATGTATGTTTGGTGGCCATGACCTATCTTACTTGACATGGATATTTTCATTTTGACATTTATGCTTTGATTCATTTGTATTATGAGTATGGGAATGCCTACCTCAGTGATGATATATTATTGTACTATATTTCCTTGTTTGTTGGTAAGATTCCGACTGACATGTTCCTTGTTCCCAACACACACTTGACAAAGTATTTCAACTATCACTTTGTTCTAACTTCATACTTTGGGGGGCTTACTGTTACACATTATTTTTGTCACCCCTATGACCATTAATGATGTACACCTATCCTTTGTCTTTAGAAGGATCAATTTCCTTAATTCCTGAAGAAGAATGAAGACGAAATTTCTGAGAGAGATGAAATTATCTTTTCCTTTGTAAAAAAACATGTAAAGAAGGATTGTCACACCTTGCTCAGTGTTAAGTGTGTGACAATATAGGATCGACATAGGTTGCACCATAGTGGCCTGTGACATTATCGTAGTTTTTTTAGTGTTAAGGGTGCGACGATCACCCGTACGAATAAAAAGAGAAGCTTCTGGATGCTTCTAGAATAGAAGCTTCTCGATGATTCTAGAATAGAAGCTTTGAGGGTGAGGTGGCCTCTGATCAGTTTGGATTTGGGTCACATCCCTGATCTCATGGGATCATCCTAACCTCCTCACCCTATCCTTTTTAGCGTATTAAAGGAGGAGGCCTCTCATGGGGAAAGTTAGCTTTTAGAATAGCTTTTTTGGGTCAGTTTTGGAAAAGAGTTTGGATTAGCTTCAACTATAGATAATTCATATGGAGTGTTTGGGCCTATGCTGGATTTGAACTTCACTTTTTCAATATGAGATCATAAGTAGATGTCGGATCTACAGTCTCAAAATCCATGGAGCAGAAGCGTGTGGGAAGCAAGAAATTGTTGGAAGGAACCTGACAACATCAAGCCATATGCTTGTATATTTCTTCCACATTCTTTAGTACATATATAATTTTTCTTTCCTATATGAACATCTATTGTTCCATATTGTATGATTCCTCGATCACATACATAGTTTCATATCGAATAGACTCTGTTATTCTTGTCTTCGTTGCCTTGTGTTTCTTTGCAGATATTTCTCCATAAGCCTTACGACGAGGCTAGCATCACATTGGCGAGGTCAAGTTTACAACATTTAAAAGGTATGTTTTGGATCGGTAAGCAGTAATGCATAATCTGGTTCAATAAATTCAGAAAATATGTAGATTCTGGATTGATGATTTACCTCACCAGTAGTAGCCTCAGAATTGGTTTGCATGTCATAGATATCCACAACATCAGGAGTGAATAAAAATATCTTTTCGATGTCGAAGTTTTTCATCTGATACATAGAGAGAAGATTGACAAAAAGTTTAGGAACGTGAAGCACATTCTCAAAGTTTTTGTTTGTGAGTTCAATTCTTCCTTTGTCGGTGACCTTGATTGGAGAGTTGTTCCCCATCAAAATAAGAGGACCTTTGCATGCATCCAATGAAGAGTAGGATTATTTTGTGGCTTCCATGTGGTGTGATTCTCCTGAATCTATGATCCAAGAATCGGGAGAGGAGTTGATGGAAATTAGAGCATGGCTAGAATTTCCTTTCTTGGCATTCTGATCTTCTGGATTCTTCTTCTTAGCATCCTTGGGGATGCGATATCTAATGTTTTTTTTTTAAAGTATTTCATCCATTTGATCTATCTATTTCTACATAAATGAAAATTTTGGATGGAATCCTTTATGACAGTAATTGCATTTCTCCCCTTGTCTTCCCTTTCCACCTTTGGATCCGGAGGCATTGTTGAAGGGTTTTGAGTAACCTTCCTTATTTGGATTTGCATGTGCTTTCCTTTTCTCTTTGTATTTAGATTTTTTATTTTTATGACAACTATCATCTTGCATAGTAAGTTCATGCACCTTTTGGCCTTTGATTCTTCCCATATTGATGAGCTTATTTTGCTCTTGTGTCAGAGACTCGATAAAGGCCTCAAGTGAGGGCATCATCCAAGTGGCTAAAGAGGAGATCCTAACTGAATGAAATGTGGATACAAACACTCAATATTCTGAACCAATTTTGGAGGGAATGGTAAGAACCATTTGTTTCTCCTCCTTATATTTATCAACCCCGCAAGCCTTGAGTTGTGACAACAAATGCTTATATTTGATAAATAAATATTGGACATTGTGGAAGGTTTTTGGATCCAAAGTGAGCAATTCCACCTCGACCATGTGTCCCCTCATATCATCGTATTTTTAAATAATCCCTTCCATGGTGGTCCAAGCTTCATTGGGGATTTTACAATAGGATATGTGAAAGAGGAGTTCAAGAGAAATGAGACTGCAAATAGTTCCAAACACTTCATCCATTCGATTTAGATACTTTGATTTGTCTATGGATGATGTGGGTTTGGTCTCTTTGTTCATGGTTAACCTGTATAATCCTATGCTTCTAATATGAATTATCAAATTCTCCTTCCATGCAAATAAATTATATGGTGTAAGAATGACTTCTTTTGGAAATTCCATTTTTTCGCTGTCTTCAATCTTCGGTACCTGCAAAAAGAATCTGGTGTGTATTTTTCCTAGAAATCCATTGAATCTGATACCATGTAAACGTGTTGAACTTACACATAAAATATCTAGCTAGCAAATGACATACACAGTTTGCAGAGAAAATATGAGAAAAGAGAAACATGAGAGAAAGGATGGGAGAAATCTCATAAACAAATGAATGAATGATAATTTACACATGATATACCTTGTATAACTCAAATAATGCACACAAGGTGAGACGCCAATACACCATAGTGGTGGGATAGAGTGATCTGGACACACATCAACTGTTACGGGATTAAACATCCACCTAGTCTAGTCTCTCAGGCAGTTATGGGAGTTAACTGTGTTGTTGGGTATTCTACCCTACGGACTAATAAGCTAGGGCTCTAAGCTTATACGCAGATCATGACCCTCAAGACTTAAATTTTAACCTTCT
>ML803659.1:356135-371710 GCA_009831015.1 Picea engelmannii
CATTAGGGCCGACCTGACACTTTCTTATTTTGTAATTCTTTTCTTTAATTATCTTCAGGGCCTACATGTACTTCCTTCTTCAATTCACTTTGTCATCTTCAAAAATTCATTTCTCCTCAACCATGAGGATCCACGTGACATGCTACATACCACCGGAAACAACATGATGTATACTATCCATCCATGGATGTTGTATCTGCATGTGCATTTTCCTTCATGTCCAAATACCTTCATCAATCTTGCGGTCCAAAACCCATGACTAGGGTTGACATCAATGGCAACAACCAATCTTCCAACACTGCTAAGTTAACATCTATCAATTTTTTGTTATATACATTAGTAGCTTTTGATTTATATATAGAGTCACTGGTTTGAAAATTAAAAAGGTATTTATATGGTCTCAAATAGTCTCACATAATATGGTACCAAAAGTTTCATTCATTTGTGTTGAGATTGGGATTTCTAAGATCCAAATCAAAGCATTGTGCGTATTACAAACATGATGGTGGTCATATCCTTGTTATCACTTTTTACGTAGATGACATGTTGGTTTTGGTAATAGTAAGGATTGATTCGTGATTTGAAGTCTCAACTTTAAATAGAATTTGACATGAAGGATTTCAACACTTCCAAATATATCTTAGGAATGGAGATCAGGAGACATAGAGAAAACATAAATATTTGGTTGAGCTAGAGTAAGTATGTGGAATATATGTTGTAGAAGTCTTTCATGGTAGGTTGCGAACCATTGAGTGTTCCAAATTCTATGGGATCTAGTTTTCATTGAGTAGTGTCCTACAACACTCCTACAGATGGGGGATATGTCTTATGTTCCTTATGGTAGTGTAGTTGGTAGTTTATGTATGCTATTGTTTGTACTAGACTTGACATTTCCCAAGTAGTGGGATTCTTGAGTTGATTCATGGCTAATCTTGACGTGAACATTAAGTTGTAGTGAAGAGGGTATTTATTTATTTGTGAGGTACTTTTGAATATTCAATTTTTTACTGTAGTGAATTTATATGGGACCAACACTTAGTGGATATACAAGGTTATGTGGATTCTGATTGGGTTGGGGATGTAGATAGAAGAATATATACCAATAAATATGTATTTCATCTATTTGGTGGAGAATTAAGTTGGATGAGAAAGAAACAAGTTGTGTTCACTTTGTCCACTACGGGGGTAGAGTATATGGCAGCTACTCATGGAGGCCATTTGACTTATGAAACTATGTTTAAATGTAGGGATAATTCAAAGATATATTATAGTTCAATGTGATAGTAACTTTTTCATTTTCCTAGACAAGAATCTACTCTTTCATCCAAGGACAAAATATATCGATATTCAATACCATTTCATTCGAGACATGGTAGAGGATGGAAATTTGATACTAGAAACATTGACATGTTGCATAATGTTGCAAGACAAGACCAATGAGCATGTGTAAATTCAAGTGGTGCTATAAGTCTTTGGGCCTTATGGCCCTTATATGTGAGCACACATTTTGATGCATTCTCCCTTATACTCTTGCAAGGTATATGCCAAGTAGAAGAATGTTGTGACAATTGTGTCATACAACTTGTAGTTTTGTAGTAGAGTAGTTATCTCAATGATTGCTAATCAGTAGTAGAAAATGAATGTTGAATAGAAGAAGGCAATTAATGTTGAGCAATAAACGTTGGCCACAAAATTTTTGATGATTTTCAACATGTAGAATCAAGAAACAATAAATGGTTTATGGTTTTCTTATGCCTATTTATTGAATGCTTGGGTTGGAGGCTAATTAAGCGTTTTTTTAACTTACTACTATGCCACTAAATTTTTTATAGAACCTTTATGTTGTTGAACACTCCTATTGAGATCATGGAGACTTTGTAATGTATTATAACCATTTTTTAGTTGTTGAATAATACAATGAGTGTTCTTTGGAGTGTTGGGTTTTTCTCATGAAAGGGTTTTCCAAAGTATATCAATATTTAATGATTGTATGTTTTTGTGTTGTTTATTATTGTAGCCATAATTGTTTAGTTTTTTGCACATTCTTCTATCTTTTATTAGTGTGGGAACTAGAGTGTTCCATGCCTCTTCTTCCTTTTAGGGGTCACTATTTTGGTTTAGCTCAGATGATCACTAATATTGTTGGATTAGAATTTGTTGTGCTATTTTTTTATTGATGTCAAGGGATTGATGTCAAGTATTTCCATAGTGATGTGTTTGTATCATTGATATATTGATTATTGGTTAGATGGCCATTGATTTAATTGTTGTCAAAGGGTTGATCTCAAGTGGTGTCATAATGATGTGCTGATATTAAAGGGAGTTGTATCATTTATGTAATGTCATGGTTGATAGGAAGAACCAAATGGATAAACTCCAAAGTGGTCCCTTTATGGTGAAATCCCTCACAGGAAGACACTCTTGGATAAAGTTCTCAAAGAGGTCCCCTTATGGTGAAATACCTCACAGGAAGATGCTTTGTGAAGTTGAAATGGTTAGGTGGTTGACTATCCTAGCAGTGTGGCTAGGGAACCCAAGTTTGATTGAGTAATAATGTAATGCATATCAGTGAATTTGCAAGAGAAACTATTCCATATGGATAGTATATGTCATGTCATTTCTGGTGATATGTGGAATGTCACATAACTCCTCATGATTAGAGATTTATGGCCATGTGAAGTTGGAGAACCCTCATGAGTTATCTAGAAGCCCCTAGAAGGTCAAAGAAGTCAAATTATTCTAGAAGCTCCTAGAAGAAGTTGACCAGTCAAAGTGGTTAGTCATGGGTTAAGTGGTTGCAATAAGAAAAAAATTAAAAATAAATTAGTTGCAACTATGAGTGGAGGGTTTACTATTTGTGGATAAAGTGTTTGTAAGTGGACAAAGTGGTTAGAAGTGGGTTATCCCAAAAAGAATTAAGTTTCGTAAGTTGGTTGGAAGATAACCCCTAGAGGAAGCTACTTGCAGAAGCATAAATAAGAGAGAAAGGGTATCTTATGAACATGATATTTGAGCATATTGAATATCCATTTTTGAAAGGTTATTTGGGTAGGTATTATTGATAAAGAAAATTCACAGCAGAAAAATCGCGGTAGAAAAATTGGTATAAAAATCGCGGCAGAAAAATCACAAAAAAAAACTCAAGATAGAATAATCGCAACAGCAAAACTGCAGCAGGTAAACCATGACAGTAGAATCCTGACAACAAAATCGTGGCAGCAGAATCACATAAACAAAACTGTGGCAGCAGATTTGGAAACTACAGAAAGTTGGAAGTTCGGTAACCACATCAGATTTTCATATTGGAATCGTTCCTATTGTTGCATGCTACGGTATAGGTATTTCTGATTGCTAGATGATTAAAGGTATGGTTTTGGCACATGGTCTTTTTTATCACTAAAAAATATTTCACAACATTGCACACAATGGTTGAAGAAAGACATCAATGCCAACAAGAATTAGTACACCTACAACATCAAATCCATCAAAAAGGCACAAAACTATACACTTGGTTCAAAAATTAAAGTGCAAAAATTCACCAAAGGAAGGGCACGCACAGTGCACAGGCTAACACAACCCTTAGCACACACTGTGCACAATATGCATGACTATCTACAAGGAAATCCATGCACTTCTCATGAACGACACATTTATGAATCTTGTCAGCCTCTCAACCACTTCTAGTCTGACCCCCAACACGATTTGACACTCAGATCTGAGCCAAATGTAGCTTGGAGGCTGGTTAAGGGCTAGGAAGTGCCCTAAAATGCCCCTTGTTCACACTATGAATTAGTTGTATCTTGCCATGAATGGACACTATAAATGTGTGCCATGGGTGTGCTAGAAAAATAATAACTTCAAGGTATTGTTAAGTTGTGAGAATTCTTCTTTGAGAATCCTCTTTTCTCTTTGAATCATTCAAGCACTATAGAAAGGGACATTGCACTCACCTCTTGAGAGGATTGGAATTGTGTTTCTTCACCATTGTCACTTGCCATTGCATGAAGAGAAGAGCTCTCTATTAGGGAACTCAAGAGCCCTCCCAAGGAGGAAGAGGGGATTCATAAGTCCCTACCTTTCTCTACAGTGTTTAGTGTTATCCGCAATTTTGGTCATCACGGTGATGTAATGATGATGGAAAAATCAAGCCCTTCACTAGAACACTTTCCTGAGAAAAGTTACATTTGTCTGCTTCCAGAAATCATACTTTTAAGGGAGGTTTGCAGGCTACCTATATATTTGCCTGCGAGAATGCATGATTCTCATAGGCTGCATTAAGCTCAGGTGCGAGGGGTTCGCACTGTACCTAACTATCAGGGTGTGAACATCTTCTAAAGGAAGGAAAAAGATAAAATCTCGAACCTTATAGAAGGGGATCTTCTAGAATGATGAGTTGGCATTCGAATGGTTGTCAAATACTGGTTTTCCTGATATCTTGGGATCATTCCTATCCTAGTAACTAATCCATTCTCTCTTATAAATTGAGGGGAATGCTCATGGAAAAGGTTAAGAAGAAAATTGGAAAGAGATTTATTGGATAAATAGTGTGAGATTGTATGAAGGACTGATGCTACAACAGCCATAGATACCAGCAAGGTCATCAAAAGTGGTTGATTTTCTTCATGCATGAGCAAGTGTGTGTGTCGGAGCTAGGAGCCATCGAAAGGAGATCTACAACATCAAGGCTCAGGTTATAAGTTTCACTTTCTATCAATTTAATACATTAATATGTCCCTTTCCCATAAAGATGATGTCACTTTATTACATAACTCCTTGATCATATGTATAGATTAGCTATTGAATATATTGATTTGCTTTCACTTCGATTGGTTTGTACTGCTGTGATCTGAACGGCACAAGAGCGTTGGAGTGAAGCTTGGAACAATAGATACCCAGGGAAGCGTTCATAAGGTATGTCCTTGATCCTTGCCTCTTAGTTCATTCAATAGTCTAGATCTAGGGAAAGAGTATTATTCTGTCCTGTTTTGTTCTAGATCCAGGTGGATCTAGGGAGATCGGTTTGTGTCCGCACTTATGGATTAATCCTGAAACAAAATTGGCGACTCCACTGGGGAATTATTCCCTTTTTCTTTATGGTTTTTGAGTTTTTCTGTGGCCATTTGCTCTAGATTCTTTTTTATCCTGTCTTGTCTATCTCTGAGTCTTCAGGATATCCTGATAGACTTACTGGGTCCAAAAGCTTTTGTCATTTTTGCTTTCAGTTTCAAATTTTTTATCATCTTCAGGAATTCTCGCACTGTGTTTAACTAAAGCCTACGAGAACCAGTTAGGTTCACACCCTGCATATAGGGTCCAGTGCGAACACCCCGTACCTTGCTACAAGGTGGCCTGCGAGAATCTCATCTTCTCGCACTGTGTAACACTGCTTGCCTGCAAGCAAGATTTTTGAAAATTTTGAAATTGAAATTTGATTTTTTCAATTGCTCAGATTAGTTGAATTACCTCTTTTGGGCTTATTGGATCATTGATTTATATATCTCTTGCTTTAGTTTGCTTGCTTGAACAGATTTAGGGTTTCAAGGTTTTTCTTGCCCTTTTAGCTTGACTTTCATTTCTTGGCTCTTATTGGTGATTTCATTCTCTCTGATTTCTGGAGTTGAGTGTGTCTGATCGGCTGAGAACCAGTGATTGGTTGAGATTTAAGTGTTTGGTTTTTCTCACTTGCTTGTTGGTTCGAAAGGACATTTCCGTTTTCATTGAGAAGACTTTTTGGTTTGTTCTTTGTTCTTGCTTTCGTTGAAAGAGTTGATTGGGTTGTTATTGCTTGGTTCTTTGTGATTTGGTTTTCTGCTCTCTCATTGATATAGTGCGAGTTCTTTTTGGAAAGTGAACACAATTGTTTTCTTCCATCAAATTATTTTCTGTCATTTGCAAAACATTGAAAATCAAATTTTAAGAATTGTTGAAGTTTTGAAAAAGAAAACATAGTATATTGTCATTTGATGAATGATTGTTTGTATTGACATTGGAAAAAGGAAATTTTGCATATGATTCATGGTTGATTTAAGAAAACCTCTCTCTCTCCCATATATAGGATTCATTGAACGGAAAGTGTTATTTTTCATTATCATTCTTGCATTATTTGGGTCAGAGTCATACACACATGAATTTCATTTCCGTTACCTTCGCGTAAACAATAGCCATTAAAAACATTGCGTAATTTTAAAATGTATGTAGTAACTCTTTTCTAGGGATCTTTTACACCAACATTTATTTAGGCTAGTGCTTTAGAGTAGGAAGAGAGATACACTCTCCAAAAGCTCAAAACACACAATAGCATCTTGAGTTAGGGAGTGTTAAATTCCATTTGCAACACATTGTCCTGGGAAGCCCTTCTAACACAAGGGTCAAGGACTAGGTCGCATTGGTGTTGGCAGAGTTACTAACCTTGCTTTGTTGACATCGGTGTAGAGATTGCACGTATTACGGGGGTCACTCCGAGGTATACCCACAATTATGAGTGGAAGCCTTTGAGTTGATTTCAGGCTAGATACCCTGCCCTTGCGTGTGGATCGGACTGACGACTGTTCCCCCAGGATTTACTGTTGTTTGAGGTGACCTTAGTGGCCTATCTCTCTAGGTTCTTACCCAAGGTGACTGTGGAGGGGAAAGTCTTCACGATACCTGGAATTGACATTGATCAAACTCACTCGGGCTCCTTGGAGGGTATACCCACGATTATGTGTGGGAGCTTGCACCAATGTGTAATTCCGTTAAGCAGGTTGTCAACGTAAATTTTCCACAATAGCCCCGCCCCTTCTCGTCTTGCTGTTGCGACATTGGATTTCATCACCAACTAGTGGCTTCGAAATTAGAAGGTATTGTTTGCTTGGTGATTGTTCCTAGATTTTGTTTACTAGTGTGTGTTGTTTGTTTATCGAAGTTGACCTTAAGAGTTTCTTTGCGGAGCTTGTCACTTATTTACAATTTCTCCCCCATGGCGTTCACGTAGAATGCAAGGTTTATCTCTAGAACATCTGGACGAATCTCAACCCTCGCCTACCGGTACACCGGAGGGTTCTCCCCATCAGAGTGAAGTCCCAGTGGTTACTCCACCACACGGGGAAACAAGTGACGTTCTAGTTGTCACCACACCACCTCCACAAGTAGCACGAACTGACTCTCTAGAAGATTTTTGAATTACCAATACTAGAGAGGACTATCGCATTCGCCGTGGTGAATGACCTGTTGTGTGATTAAATTCTTCTGACGAAGCCGTTGTTACATCTTCTGAATCAACCGTTGGGCCTTCTCATGGTGTAGTAGGCCAAGATCCTTTTTGGTCAGGTCATTTACGACGAGTTCTTTTTGGTACTGAAGCACCTCCCGTCTACGAAATTAACCCTCCAGTGTCTCCTGAGACAGAAACTACACTAGAGACTACCACTTATCATTTTTTTCTTCCTCCCGAGATGGCCCATCTTGCGAATACTACGAGTGTCCAAACCGGAACTACTGCAGCTACTCTTGCTCCTATCAATACCCAGTGAATGCCTAAGGTTAACCCAAATTTACCTCCTGGTTACCATGCGTTGAATGCTTTGTTGAATGCTTCCAATCCAACACCTCTGCAAACCCCAGTCAGCTCTCTAGGTGGTCCTCCTCTTCCTGGGTACAATGTTCCTCGTTTTATTCCGACACTCCCACTGTTTCCTTCTGGCAATCCTAATCCTAGTAGCATTATCCCGACTGTTGCAACAAACCCACAGATTCCTGTTGGTGGACAATTTGGTACGGTTCCTTTTCCTTTTCCAAGACATAACAAAGTTACTACGCAACCTACGGTTGGCACACAACTTTCGGGTGGAACTATACCTACAATAGGGGGACCAACCTCACCTTTTGGAAAAAATATACCTCCTGAATTGGCCCAGTATTGGAATCAACTTCTACAAAACTTTCCTCAAAATGATTGGGGGTAGAAAACTGTCCCTACAGTGGGCCAACCATATCCGGATATAACTAATCCTATTTGGGGTCAGGGTAAAACTACCCAACCTCAGGTCCCTACTCAAAATCAAGGTTACAATCCTTGGGGTTACTATCCTATCCGGCCACCACCAAATCAACCAGGGTCTTCCCTCTATGGGCAGACTGCATACGGTCCTACTGGTTTGCTGACAGGGCTTCCACCCAAATGTCACCAGTACCCACAAGCCAATCAGCAGTTTCCTTTTCTTGCTACTTTGAACTTGCCAGATTTGACTAGGATTCTGAATGATCCTATTCGTCACTCCCCCCAATGGCCTGCTATTCCTGCCAAGCTTCCGTCGGATATTCCAAAATTCGATGGAAAGGCGGGGGAGGATCCAAATAATCATGTGATGACTTTTCATCTATGGTGTTCATCCAACTCTTTGATGGATGACTCCATTCGCCTACGTCTTTTTCAAAGAACTCTTACTGGTTCCACTGCGAAGTGGTACATTGAATTGCCACGAGGTTTCTTCTCCGATTTTAACACCCTGGCTATGGCCTTTCTTACACATTACCAGTTGCCGATCCATTATACAGGGACTGAGATTTTAACTTCTTTTAAACAAACTAAAGGCACTCACATCTCAGATCATATACACGAGTGGAGATAGAGACGAAGTCTCATCAAACTTGAGCTCCCTGATCAGTTACTGGCCGAGTGGTTCACGAAATCCTTTGTGAATGAGATTGGTAAAGACATCGCCATGGGTGGTGTTGTTACGAAGGAGCAGGCTATAATTCGTGCCCAATATCTTGATCTCATTTATTCGCAAACAGGAACACTTTACGATTTGTTACCTGAACTACCCCGTCCTGGTACTTCCAGCGCTTCAACTACTCTAGCTGCCTCGCATGTAGCTGATGGTGTGATTGGTTCTACCCATACCCACTCACACTCTGTTTCGAATACAACCCCTAAATATACATCTTCTAATGTTCATAATGCTTTGTCTCCTACCCCTCCTGCTGGTAAAACCTCTGAGGTGAACGTTGTTCAATCTACCCCGATTGATAAAGGTAAATCTAAAAAGGGGAGAGGCAAGAATAAGGGGGGTAAGAATAATAATCCAACAGAACAAACTACAAATTCTCCTGTTGAAGAGAGGGATAAGTGCAAACCGCGGTATCCTTGCCTTATCTGTGGTGACGATCACTATACAAAGGATTGTCCTCGACATGATGAAGTTACTAAGTTTCTTCAAGGAACGCCAAAACCACCTACACAGACTGTCTTGTCTCAAACCTTCCCGTCTCAGCAACAGGCCTCATTGGTCATCCATGACCAACACTCTACTTCTACCACATCATATGTTTTGATGTTCACTGGTGATTCTAAAAAGAATGACATTGCAATCGCAACTAGAGCCAAAGATTATTCTCCATCTAAGGAGAAGGTTGACGATTTACCTCCTGCTTTGGTACAAACCTCTCCACCAACTCCACCTACCAACGGTCCTCTTCATCTTGAACGACCAAGCTCTGATACAGTCCTACGACCCCCTAAGGGTGTTGTTCGCAAGTCATCTTTCAATCCTCATGCTCGTGCAGCCCAAAACTACAGTATTGTGGAAGATCTGGCCCAAGCACCTTCAGCGATGTCTGCCCTTGAAGTCCTTCAGTCTTGTCCTGCACAACGAAGGGATCTGTTGAAATCTATAAGTGGAATTGATCCTACAGATTCGAATTTGATAGTCTTTGACTTGGAAGATCATATTCCAAGGTTACCCCCTCAGCTTGCGTTTCAAATACAAGTTTTTGTCGCCGACAAGAACATTTTTCGAACTGTGGTTGATGAGGGTGCCTCTACATGTGTAATGTCTCTTGCTTGTTGGAAAGCCATTAGCTCTCCTCCTTTAAATGAATCACAAAATACTTTGAAAGCCTTTAATGGCTCTGGTTTTAAGCCTTACAGTGTTCTTTCATCATTGCCTGTCACTTTAGAAGGTAAGACAGTCCAAGTTGAAGTGGAAGTTTTCGATGCTCCCTTAGATTACAATCTTCTTCTTGGTCATAGCTGGGTAGATTCTATGCGTGTTTTTGTGTCAACACTTTTCCGTGTCGTACGATTTCCTCACCAGGGAAAAGTTTTTACGGTTGATCAACTTGCTGAAGGATGAGCTTATATCAACAAGAATATGTGATCCTCTTCAAGCTTGCGTAAAAATAAAGAGGTACTTTCCAGAAATGGTGGGGGAAAATTTGCGAAAGGGATATGTTTCATCCTTGTATTGATTGGCAGTAAGTGTCTCTCTTGAACATGACACCCCTTATTCATCATTCGAAGCTGGTTTGGGAAATCCATTTGTCTCCCATTCGATTTTCTACAAGGTCATTTACATGTGTCGTCTTTGAGTCAATGCTGCCAAATCATTGGTCGTGTCGTTCATATGTTCAAGAGAAGTTCATTTGAAACCTACATTGAGTCGGCCATTTGCAGTTATCCATTCACTCCGTGTCGGCCTTCCCTGTGTCCAAGGTCCAATTGCTACATGCTCTGTTTCACCATCAAACTCTGTTACTCATTTTGTGTCATTGATGGGGGATACATTAAGGCCCTCCTGTGACGAGTTTTGTTCCGTCGACTTCCGCACATTATCCAGAATCAAGACTTAGAAATTATTCAGTACCTTGGAGCTTGCATGCCTCAATGGAAAGTTTCCTCGCTTTCGACAGTGGGTTTACATTATTGACCCCTGATCGAAAGATTCCATCAGATGTTTGACATCAACTCATTTATTCACAGTCGATGGATTGTACTTTAGTACCTTGGGAGTCATTGACATCAATGGTGATTTCCCTCGCACTTGTTAACTGTTACATCAATGGTCGGTAATCAAGTGGTTTCTACCATGTTCGACTTCGACACATGTAATCACATGGTTAGATTCGTATTCTGGGCGACGAGATTGAAGACCCTGTATTTTCTTTATGATCCAGGTTGTGATGGAGTATGTATATTTTGTGACACATAGATCCACTGTGTATGTTTTGTGGCTATGTTGTCTTGATTGAAAATTTGTCGCATAGATCCACAGTGTATTCAGGTGGCTATGCTATATTATGACATCATGGATCCACAGTGTATGATTGGTGGCCATGACTTTTGTTTATGATGTTATCAGTCTGTGATCTGAGTATGGGAATGCCTACCTCAGAATTGATATACATGATATTATGTCGATGCTTGGATGTTTGTAGGTTTCCGATTAGATGTGCTCTTGGTTCTTGACACACACATGCAGCTTACAAAGTCTATCGACTGTCACTGGTTCCAATCTCAGACTTTGGGGGGCATTCTGTTATCCACAATTTTGGTCATCACGGTGATGTAATGATGATGGAAAAATCAAGCCCTTCACTAGAACACTTTCCTGAGAAAATTTACATTTGTCTGCTTCTAGAAATCATACTTTTAAGGGAGTTTCACAGGCTACCTCTATATTTGCCTACAAGAATGCATGATTCTCGCAGGCTGCATTAAGCTCAGGTGCGAGGGGCTCACACTGTACCTAACTATCAGGGTGCGAACATCTTCTAAAGGAAGGAAAAAGATAAAATCTCGAACCTTCTAGAAGGGGATCTTCTAGAATGATGAGTTGGCATTCAAATGGTTGTCAAATACTGGTTTTCCTGATATCTTGGGATCATTCCTATCCTAGTAACTAATCCATTCTCTCTTATAAATTGAGGGGAATGTTCATGGAAAAGGTTAAGAAACAAATTGGCAAGAGATTTATTGGAGAAATAGTGTGAGATTGTATGAAGGACTGATGCTACAGCAGCCAGAGATACCAGCAAGGTCATCAAAAGTGGTTGATTTTCTTCATGCATGAGCAAGTGTGTATCTCGGAGATAGGAGCCATCGAAAGGAGATCTACAACATCAAGGCTCAAGTTGTAAGTTTCACTTTCTATCAATTTAATATAGTAATATGTCCCTTTCCCATAAAGATGATGTCACTTTATTACATAAATGCTTGATCATATGTATAGATTAGCTATTGAATATATTGATTTTCTTTCACTTCGATTGGTTTGTACTGTTTTGATCTGAATGGCACAAGAGTGTTGGAGCGAATCTTGGAACAATAGAGACCCAGGGAAGCGTTCATAAGGTATGTCCTTGATCCTTGCCTCTTAGTTCATTCAATAGTCTAGATCTAGGGAAAGAGTATTATTCTTCTCTGTTTTGTTCTAGATCTAGGTGGATCTAGAACAAAGCTGGACAGAATAATACTCTTTCCCTAGATCTAGACTATTGAATGAACTAAGAGGCAAGGATCAAGGACATACCTTATGAACGCTTCCCTGGGTCTCTGTTGTTCCAAGCTTCGCTCCAACGCTCTTGTGTCATTCAGATCACAGTAGTACAAACCAATCGAAGTGAAAGAAAATCAATATATTCAATAGCTAATCTATACATATGATCAAGGAGTTATGTAATAAAGTGACATCATCTTCATGGGAAAGGGACATATTACTGTATTAAATTGATAGAAAGTGAAACTTAGAACCTGAGCCTTGATGTTGTAGATCTCCTTTCGATGGCTCCTAGCTCCGACACACACACTTGCTCATGCATGAAGAAAATCAACCACTTTTGATGACCTTGTTGGTATCTCTGGATGCTATAGCATCGGTCCTTCATACAATCTCACACTATTTCTCCAATAAATCTCTTGCCAATTTGCTAATTAACCTTTTCCATGAGCATTCCCCTCAATTTATAAGAGAGAATGGTGACCAAAATTGCAGATAACATTTAGTCTATCAATATATTGATCCATTGGTAGCTATATATTGGTCATTTTTTGCTTTTCATGGTTCTAGTTCTTGAAATATTCTCTAACATTTATTTCTTAGTTTTTTTTAGTTTTATTTCTTTGTTTCATGTGTATTTTTTTATCTAATCAACTCACAAACCTATGTCTTGTTTAGCTGAATTAACTAAGAATGAAAGTGTTTTGTTTTTTCTCACCCATGTGACAAAACCAACACAACAGATTGGAGACCATATTGGGGATCCCCATAATCGCCAAATTCTCGACCCTTTCTTCCCCTGGAAGATGGGGATCAATGGCTAGCACCCTCCCACGGAATATGAGTCCTATCAAAAAATACACGTCTTCTTTCGCTGAGAACATCAGTTACTCCCCACTCACCATGAAGCAATGTAGATCCATGCTCTACATCTTGATAAAAAACTGGAGTAGGAACTCATGTGACCATATCAGGGGGCAATAAAAAAACTTGAGAAACCCGGAGGCTTCCAAGTGTCTTCGGACCCCAGGTTGCGCCCTCACAACCTCTCAGAACAGGTCCTAGTCCCTCTCTTGCCAGTGGACCGACATAGTGCTCTAGCCTCTATTGATCACCTGCATCCACCCAGAAACATCTGATCAACCACATCATCCATAAAAAAAGCATAAATATAAAAAATTCATAACCCTTTAGCCTTCCCACAGTGAGTGAATTTCCCCCATGTAGTTGTGCACATGTGTGTGACTGTTCTTCATAAATTTGTGCACTAATGCACAACTGTCTCACATACAACCACACATGGGTACACAACTATCACTCGTACAGGTGTGCATCCCATGTGCATCTGTCTGTCCTACCCACGCGGCCATATGCGCGATTGTCTCAATCATAGCTGCAAATTATGCGTGTGTTTCCTCACTACAACTACACACTCCTCATTACATGACTGTTGGGAACAAACCCGCACATAATGTACGAGAAACTGAGTTATACCCATGCACATGTGCACATGTATTCTCCCTTTTCCCATGCACTTATGGGACCCTACCCTTAAAACCTCTTGTATGACCCTCAGTACAACCCCTCCTTACAATCTATCAAATTCACAATATGCAGGATGATAGGGCCACTAAAATGTATCTCACCACTCCCAGGTCGATAACCTCATGCTCTCGTAATCTCAAAATATCCTCACAACTGTCTCACGAGATCATCAATAGTGACAGGTACAAATGAGGTGGCATTGTGGGTCCACCATCCATATATAGCCCCTTTTTCCCAACTTCCACACTCTATTACAGGATCCCAGAGCCTTCATTTTCTGATCCGTTCTCAGCCACAAGATCTTGATCCCGCCATCTACACATTCACATTCCCTGGGTTATCATCTGCACTTTTCCTCAGAGTATCGTTTTTATCATGCTACGTTCAGGTACGCATGATCACATTCAGTTTTAATCAAATAGTTTTCATATACTCTTTATCATCAGATATTGTTCACGTCAGGTATTTGAGTTTTTGTGTGCAGGTACTTGTTCAACAAGATTTACAACCTCTTAAGGTATATGTTCGACAATGGCATGTAATTATTCCCTCTGTAACTCAATTGTATATCCCAGTCACACCCTCTGACATTCTCCTTTAGGGTCCCTACATCTGGCTCTGCAGTATATTTACCTTTGCCACATTTTGGTACTGTCAACCGATAGCACTCACCCCCACATGAGTTGTCCCATTCATATTTCCCCTCATAAACTTGACACTCATGCTAATTTTAGCCCCTAGGATTGGGAGTCGTAATAGTATTGTGCCCTTCCCCATACTTCTTCTCATCATATTGCTAACCTTCCCAATGGACTCCTTGGTCATATAATATCACACTTGGTTCTTGTTAAGAACCAAACATCAATATAGCATGGAAAAACCTCAGGAAAAGTACTCAATGCCTTGAAACAGAGATAATTTTAGATAATAACCCTCTTCGAGGGGGCAACCTAATTTTACCCCACTTAAATGTTCAAGTACAAGATCATTCAATATGAAAATGTCTCCTTGGTATATATAGGAGACTAGGAGGTATAATTACAACTAATGGCCTAAAGCCGACACAAATAAAATAACATTACTAATATAATATGCCCCAATTAAGGGGTAATGAGCCAACATTAGGGCTTAACATGCCCCTCCCCTTGAGACAAGTGTTATCCAAAATGCTTGAGTAACTCTGGATGCTTCTGTATAAAAGACTCATCTTCCCAAGTGGAATCTTCAGCCGGTAGTTTCCTCCATTTAATGAGATACTCTGAAATGGATCTATTCCTTATCTGGCAAATTCTTGTGTCAGTGATGGCTTCAGGCTCCATTATGATTTTTCCTTCCTCGTCAAGTTCTGGAAATATGGTTTGAACTGGGATCTTGTCACCTATAACCTTCTTTAAGCATGAAACATGGAAAACTGGGTGTACTCGTGAAGGTACAAGCAACTCCAATTTGTATGCCATAGTACCAATCTTTTGCAACACCTTATAAGGTCCATAGTACTTTGGTGATAATTTATTATCCTTCTTGGCTTTCTTGAGGGACATCTGTTTGTATGCTTGTAGTCTTAAAAACACCCAATCCCCTACTTCAAAACTTATTTCAGTATGATGTTGATCTGCTTGTTTTTTCATGTGATTCTATGCCATGGTCAGGTTGTCCTTTAAGATTTGGAGAATTTGTTGTTGATTCTCGATGTGATCTTCCACTACTTGAACCTTAGATTTTTCTTTTAGAGAAGAAGTGATGGAAGGAGGGTGGTATCCATAAAGTGCCATA
>ML803659.1:375202-393458 GCA_009831015.1 Picea engelmannii
TCTTCAAACCAAAGTTGGAGTTTCTCCATTCTTGATTCACCTTCCTTGTGTCCTCATCATGAATTTCATGGGATGAATTTTCACTTTTGGGTGTCTTCTCTATTACGAAATTTCTCATTACTTCCATGATCTCCCCTTTTAAGACATCCATCTTAGTATCCAACTTAGCCTCCATTGAATCCATCAACTTAGCTTCCATTGAATCCATCTTAGTATCCAACTTAGCTTCCATTGAATCCATCATCTCTTGTAGTTCATATTTAGTTACTGTCTTCTTTTGTAAATCATTTATGTCCCTACGCATTTATTCACCTTCACCAAGAGTCCAAATAGGATTTTCTGGAGGATTATTTGGTGTAGAAGGTCCCTTTTTGGGTGGCATGTTGGCCAAATATCAGTTTTGAGTCCTGATTTTGAGGTGGTTCTGCTAGACAATATTTATTCTGTTCTATCTCCCAAGTTTTAGCCCTTCTGGGTATGAAAATTTATTTTAGGTAGTTCTCTGATATGTCTTCTCTGCAATGCCACATGTCTGATCAAAATTGGATGTGCCAAGTGGAATTTACGGTAACTTCCTCACAACTTGCCTATTTTTTTCCTTTCTAGGAGATCTCACTTATATAGAATTCCCCACACAAAATAATTGATATCAAATTCTGAAACTCGCACCCAAAATACTACAGACTGTCCACGATCCAATGCAACCAGTCCCACTTAATTTGGATACTCTATCAAGAAGTTATGCTTGTTTTAACTGGAACACCTTCTTGCGACTAGTCAATAGGACTAGTCAGATACCCTATCTTACACAAGGTGTATCTACAAATGTAAGATGACCCAGAAGCTGAAATTTTTACCACAAATATATTACTAATTTATGTAAATGGCCTCCAAAGTGAAGGGTCTGAAACATTACAGAAAAGTTTTTATAGCGAAAATTCCACAATGACTCATTTCAGGATGATTCCAGAACCCTATCTTGTACAGGATGTATCTCTGAAAGTATAAGGCCTCAGGATGAATTTTGAACCCAACGTACCTTGATCCGTCTAATAAATACCCTCCAAGAGGTTCCTTCTGAAACGTTTTAGAAAAATAGTTATAGCAAAAATTCCACGGTGTCTCAGATGTAGCAGCGAAGCCCCAAGACCTTGAGCTCTGATACCATATGTTAAGAACCAAACATCAATATAGCATGGAAAAACCTCAGGAAAAGTACTCAACGCCTTGAAACAAAGATAATTTTAGATAATAAGCCTCTTCGAGGGGGCAACCTCATTTTACCCCACTTAAATGTTCAAGTACAGGATGATTCAAAATGAATATGTCTCCTTGGTATATATAGGAGACTAGGAGGTATAATTACAACTAATGGCCTAAAGCCGACATAAATAAAATAAAATTACTAATATAATATGCCCCAATTAATGGGTAATTAGCCAACATTAGGGCTTAACAGTTCTATTAACTGCACCCCTGTAGTTTCAATATCCCTCCATCTCACCCACCATCATTTTTTCCATCTACAGATTGTCCTCCATCCACTTACCTAATACAAAAACCCACCCATGGGGCCCCCACCCTCCACTAGTTTTCTTTCACAAACTTGAGCTCTAAATAGGCCAAGCCATTTTCACCGAGGCACCTGTTTTTGTATCTGCATACTCAACCCAAATTATTCTTTATTTCTTTGGTAATTGTATAAAGCCTTTGTTTCCAACATATACATATCCTTTTCGTCATTATCCTCAATGGCCTTCTTTTACCTGGAAAATAAACCCATGTCTCCCTTGTGCTATAGTGGGAAAACCTCCCTATGTACTACACTAGGGTTCAACATGTAGGCAGAGCTAACCATATAAAGTCTCCTACTTTTTAACAACTACCCCAAATACACCCCACATTCATGCATAAAACACAAAGTAAAATGATCCGATAACTCTACCTTAAACTCCGCGTCCAGTGTCGATCCTTTTGCGTTCAATTGCTCCTCGACTACAAGTCTCCTCCCAAGGTTAACCTGCATTCATAAATAGACAAAAAAATAACTAAGAACATGCATCTCATATATGAATTAGTGGTTTAGATGTCATAATTAAATATAAATCAAACATAAAGATTGAACACATCATATTTGGGACAGAAAAAGTATTCCTTTTTATTAATCTCACAAAGTTACTTACAATGAGATCAACGACTACTCCTCGAACCTGGTCCAGGATCCTCTTCACCAAGCTCCAACCACACTTCCATGTATATTTCTCTTCTTCAGCTCTCTCTAGGGAATGGATTAGGCTTGCAATGGAGGAAAAAGGAAAGAATAGGGAATTCTGGCTCAAAACTCACAAAGTGGCTGCAAATTCTTGGGGCAAGGGGGGAAAGTGAAATGGACAAAGTTTCACTGTTCTTATGATTAGATTTGAAATGAGACCCCAACACCTCCTTTTATATGAAAAAAATGATGTTTATTCGGTTGGGTGATGAGATATAGGTGGTGGGATAGTTGGAAAACTACCCAATAGCCAGTAATCTCAACGAATTCCTTGCAACTTTTTAATTTTTACAACTTTTGTGAGTATACGCAGGTTGTAATGGTGCATATAGAATACATAAATGAGACATAGTGGTGCAAAAAGCATGTGTATGTGGGAAGTAATGGTGCAGGGTGCACACATTTTCAAAAATGTGGTTTTTTAAGAAGAGTTGCTTAGTGATGGCTTGGCAAAAATAGTAAGTGAGATGGCCTGATGCCAAGTATGCATGTATGGTGAAATTTAGCATTATAACACCTTGGTTGGGGAATCCACCTTTTTTTCATACAGACATCGTTCACAAAACCCAAGTATCCCAAGTCCATGTACCCACGATCTCTGAGTTTTCCCACTTTGTTAGCCTCTGGCATAGTTTAAGCCCATATCTAGTTGTCCCCTTGACACTAGATTCAATTTTACGATTGCTTCCAGTCATCCTTCAAACCCCCAACCAAGGGAAATATTGAGTCCCACAACATCTTGAATTCGTTCATGTTACTCATCAGTACCTGATATCATCTATTACTTAATAGATTTCAAGAAGCCCTTTGCTTCTTGGTGTCGCATCTCCCTTCCTCTCGACATCAGTACAATTTCTAGAAGGGATACAATATCTTGAATCTCATTACCTTTTCAATGAGGAGTCTCGGAAGAAACAAAGAGAATCATCATTTCTTTATGATTTTGTTGACCCCCATAACATTTGAATTCAACAAAATCTCATGTTACGGTGGGTCTTACTATGTGACTGTCACAGGTTTTCATACCAGTCAAATACCTCTGAATTTGTTAGGGCATCAATTCCTATGAATCATCGACACTTCTTACAATCGTCATTTACTCACTTCAGAGCCCGTTCACCATTGATAACTGCCATCTATCATTATCAATTCCCCTAATGGAACTATAGTTATCTACATCATCATACATATTAAGTTACAATCCCACATTTTGGTTTCATGATACGTGCATGGGGCATGCCCGCCTCATTTGTATACAAATTTTCTTTTTTCTCCATAGAGAAAGGTTTAGGTCCCACAGTTTTCCCTCTCCCTCCGACGGATTTCTGTTCCAGTTCCTCTCTTCACTCTTCCTTACAATGACACTCTCAGCAAAATAAACATTGATCTGTTTCAGCTATACGTATTCCCTAACCTCACACGTCAGGGGGCATCTGTTATTACTAAAAAATCGTCCACAACATTGCACAAAATGGTTGAATAAAGACATCAATTCTAGTATCAATTAGTACACCTACAACATAAAATACATAAAAAACGCACAAAACTATACACTTGGTTCAAAAATTAAAGTGCGCAAATTCACCAAAGGAAGCATGTGCATAATGCATAGGCTAACACAACCCTTAGCGCGCATTGTGCACAAGATGCACGACTATATATGAGGAAATCCACACACTTCTCATGAATGATGCATTTATGAATCTTTTCGGCCTCTCAACCACTTATAGTCTCACCCCCAACATGATTTGACACTCAGATCTGAGAAAAATCTAGCTTGGAGGCTGGTCAAGGGCTAGGAAGTGCCCTAAAAGGCCCTTTGTTCACACTATGAACCAGTTGTATCTTGCCATAAATGGACACTATAAATATGTGCCATGGTTGTGCTATAAAAATAATAACTTCAAGGTATTTTTATTCTACAAGAATTATTCTTTGAGAATCCTCTTTTCTCTTTGAATCATTCAAGCATTATAGCAAGGGTCATTCCACTCACCACTTGAGAGGATTGACATTGTATTTCTTCACCATTTTCACTTACCATTGCATGAAGAGAATATATCTCTATTAGGGAACCCAAGAGCCCTCCCAAGGAGGAAGAGCAGATTCATAATTTCTTGCCTTTATCTACGGTGTTTAGCCTATAAATATATTGATCCATTTGTAGCTATATATTGGTCATTTTTTTTCTTTTTATGGTTCTAGTTCTTGCAAGCTTCTCTAAAATTTATTTCTTAGTTGTTTTTAGTTTATTTCTTTATTTCATGTGTATTTGGTTATCTAATCATCTCACAAACTTATGTCTTGTTTAGCTGATTTAAATAAGCATGAAAGTGTTGTGTTTTTGCTCACCCATGTGACAAAACCAACACAATAGTCTTGTGTAAGGGTTTATGGTATTTCGTTTATTGAGAGTATGGTGTATTTCTAGAGCTATCTTGTTGGTTAACTTGGTGATATTCTGCATATGGTTGAGAGTTGACTTGATGATTTATCTTTGTGAGTAGATAATATTTGGATGATGATATTTATGAGATAGTTTGAGATGACAGGTTGTGTTGTGCATAGATGATGCACTTGTCTTGGTATAGAATATTGGTATTTTTTGACATATTTCTTTCTGTCTACAAGCTAGGTCTTGTAATTGAAGGTTGGATTCCTCACATCTCGCTTGGTGCTGAAATATGTAGGCTGGGTCTTGCAATTGAGAGTTTGTTCTCTCTTTGAGTTGGTTCTGTTTTTCAGTTGGTGCTAATAAAACCTGAGATTGTAGTCTCCTATAACATATAATACAAAAATCTTAAACATATATTTGGTGCTATTTGTGTTCATTAATGTGATGGTTCAAAGTTATTTATTGTTTATGTATGTTTTTGATATATTTTTACATGCAAGAAACTAAGTGTGAATGGAACTAATGAGTAAATGGTGTCTACTAACTAAATTTTTGTAACAAGTGTAAAAAGAGCCTCGCACTGATTCAACACCCACCTCTCAGTGTGGTCGGTGTTTCCAACAAAATCTCCACATAATGATGATATAAAAAAAGTGTTTGATTGAGGGGGTGAGAAATTTTAAGAGATTCCCATCTAGTGAAGCCAGAGAGGTTAGAAATAGTACTTCTTCTTAGGAACACCTTTCACTTGTATTTACCAAAGAAAAAAATCTATGCTAAATTCAAAGTTTCAAAGTTATTGGGAGTACTTACATGATTCCAACTAGTTTAGGTCTATTAAAATTCTTTATATTGAATTTGGAATTTTCAAAGGAATATCACTTCAAATGACTTAATTCATTCTAATGTATTTGTTCCTATTAAAGTTCCTTCAATTTATAAGGATTTGTATCATGTTTCATTCATTGATGATTATTATAGAAGGAAATGGGTATACTTTCTCATAAGTAAATATGAGGTCTTTAGTTGGTTTAAGGAATTTAAATATCTCTTGGAAAATTAGACTTGTGGGAATATTAGGGTGTTGAGGACTAATAATGGTAGTGACTTTTATTCTGTAGAGTTTGAAAATCTTTATAAGGAGAATGGTATTGAAAGACATAATACAAATCCATATACACCTAAATAGAATGGATTTGAAAAATGTATGAACATGATGTTGATGAATATATCTAGGAGTATGCTTAGTGGAGCCATCTTAGAGAAGAAATTATAGGTAGAACTAGTTGCTACTTCATGTTACCTGATTAAAAAGTATCCTACATTATATCTTGTGGATAAGACCCCTATGGAGGTTTTGACAAGAAAAAATACCTCACTTTAGCATCTTTGTCTTTTTGGTTTTGAGACATATGCTCATGTGCCTAAGGAGAATTGGTTGAAGTTCGATAACAAGGCAGTGTAACACATCTTCATCAATTATGGCATTGGTGTGAAAGGTGCAAGCTTTTGAATCATACAATTGGGAAAGTTTTATATAGAAGAAATGTTATTTTGAGAGAAGTTAAGTTTTATCCCATAGTGATTCAACTTTAATAGGATGAGAAGTCAATGGTTTAGAAACCATACAAGAATGAGAAACATGAACTAGAAAATGAACAAGAATTTCATGATGGACCTATGAGGAGGGTTTAAAGACTTTTGAAGACGAGGAAGAAATTCCAGCTCAAATTTTAAGGAGGTCCACTCAACAAAGAAAGAAACCAAATAGGTATAATTGTAGTCAATCTTATTTCATATGTATATTTTCTTTATCTGCTAACATCGATGAGTCTAGAATTGTGAAAGAGGTAATTGACATGGAAAATAAGGAGTCCTAGATGACTATGAATGAGAAGATGGTTTCCCTTAGAAAGAATGATACATTGGACTTGGTACCTTTTCTTGATGGATGGAAACTCATCAGATGTAAATGGGTGTTAAAAAAAGATAAGTTCATATGATAGTGTTGAAAAGTATAAGACAAGGTTGGTTAGAAAAGGATATTCCTAAGTTTAGGGCATAAAATTTGGTGAGATTTTTTTCCACTAGTTTCTCAGTTAACAACTATCAAGTTTTTGTTATCTATAGTAGTAGATTTTGATTTAGATATAGAGTCAGTGGCTTACAGATTAAAAGGGTATTTATATGGTCTCAAATAGTCTCACATAATATGCTACCAAAATTTTCATTCTTTTGTGTTGAGATTGAGATTTATAAGATCCAAATCAAATCATTGTGTGTATTACAAACATGATGGTGGTCATCTCCTTGTTATCACTTTGTATATAGTTGACATGTTTTTCTTGGTAATTGTAAGGATTGATTCATGATTTGAAGTCTTGATGTTAAACACAATTTTACATGAAGGACTTCAGTACTTCCAAATATATCTTGGGAATGGATATCAAGAGACATAGAGAAAACAAAAATCTTTGGTTGATATGTGAACTCTATGTTGTATAAATTTTACATGGTAGGTTACAGACCATTGAGTGTTTCAATTTCTATAGGATCTACATTTCGTTGAGCAGTGCCCTACAAAACTCCTAGAGATGGGGGATATATCTTATGTTCCTTATGGTAGTTTGTAGTTTGATGTATGCTATTGTTTGTACTAAATAGACATTTCGAAAGTAGTGGGATTCTTGAGTTGATTCATGGCTAATCCTGAATGTGAACATTGGGTTGTAGTGAAGAGGGTATTTAGTTGTTTGTGAGGTACTTTTGAATATTCCATTTGTTATTGTAGTGAATTTTTATGGGACCAACACTTAGTGGATATACAAGTTTATGTGGATTATGATTGGGTCGAGTATGTAGATAGAAGAATATATACCAACAAATATGTATTTCATCTATTTGGTGGAGAAGTAAGTTTGACGAGAAAGAAACAAGTTGTGTTCACTTTGTCCACTACAGGGGTAGAGTATATGGAAACTACTCATGGAGGCCATTTGGCTTATGAAACTATGTTCACATGTAGGGATAATTCAGAGAGATATTATAGTTCAATGTGATAGTAACTTTTCCATTTGCCTATATAAGAATATAATCTTTCATCCAAAGAAAAAATATATCAATATCCAATACCATTTCATTTGGGACATGGTAGAGGATTGAAATTTGATACTAGAAATGTTGACACTTTGCATAATGTTGCAAACGAGTTCACAAAACCAATGAGCATGGGTAAATTCCAGTGGTATTATAAGTATTTGGACCTTAAGGCCCCTATATGTTAGCTCACATTTTGATGCATTCTCCCTTATACTCTTGCAAGGTATATGACAAGTGGGAGAATGTTGGGACAATTGTGTCGTACAACTTGTAGTTTTGTATTAGAGTAGTTATCTCAATGATTGCTAAGAAGTAACATGTAATGAATGTTGAATAGAAGAAGGAAATTAATGTTGAGAAAAAAAAGTTGGTCAAATAATTTATGATGGTTTTAAACATGTAGAATTGGGAAACAATAAATGGTTTATGGTTTTCTTATGCCTATTTATTGAATGCTTGGGTTGGAGGCTAATTCAGAGTTTTTTAACTTACTATTATGCTACTGAAATTTTTCTAGAACCTTATGCTGATGAAAAATCCTATTTATATCATGGAGACTTTGTAATGTATTGTAACCATTTGTTAGTTGTTGAATAACAAATAGAGTGTTCTTTGGAGTGTGGGTTTTTTTCTCCCGAAAGGGTTTTCCCAAGTAAATCACTATTTAATGATTGTATGTTTTTGTTGCAACCATAATTATTTAGTTTTTTGCACATTATTATCTCATTGATTAGTGTGGGAAGAGTATTCCATGCCTCTACTTCCTTTCAGGGGTCACTATTTTGGTTTAGCTGAGATGATCACTAATCTTGTTGGATTAAATTCTCCACATAATGATGATATCAAAAAACATGTTTGATTGAGGAGGTGAGAAATTTTAAGAGGTTCCCATCTAGTGAAGCCAAAGAGGCTAGAAATAATACTTCTTCTTAGGCACACCTTTCACTCGTATTTACCAAATAAAAAAAACTATGCTAAATTCAAAGTTTAAAATTTATTGGGAGTACTTACATGATTCCAACTAGTTTAGGTCTATTGAAATTATTTATATTGAATTTGGAATTTGAAAAGGAATAGAGATTCAAATGCATTTCCATAAGATTTGTTGATGAAAAGAAACTTGTAAAAGAACATGATTATGTTGTTGAATAAACTTATATTGCTAGAGTTAGTATTGGATCTCAAACTACTAATGGGTCATCAATGAAAGTTATAACATAATTTGTTGGAAAGTATACTACTTTTGTTAGTAATACAATTAAAGAGGTAAAACTATGGATTTTGAAGAAATCCACTTTGTTCCTAATTTTTAAAAGTCAAGGATAGGAATACCACCTCCTTTAAATTTCAATATCCCTCATTCTCCAATTCAGAGAAAAGAGCATTTGATACCTAAGCTAATATCTATTCTATATTTGTATGTCTTATATTTAGAATCCATATTCCTCATTTTTTAGAATGAACTAATTCAAGGTAATCTATTGATTATTATGAATATTGATCTAGATCGAGGTACATTTTTACTAGCTTTGGACCTCACTAATATTAAAATCTGGTTATCAATTTGGTTAATATGCTTACCGTGTTATTAGTTATGTTGTTGTGTATGAGTCTAGATATTATGATTGTGTTTCTACTATTGCAAGGTATGCTATGTATGCTAACAATGGTTCAAGATTCATAAAAGGGTTGTCAAGAGGCTGTACAAACCAAGGTGGTGTAGAACAAGCTCTTGACAAGAACAAAAAAGGCCATGTATAAGGTGAGAAGTAGTTCATGGAAAGTGCACTAAATGTGGTGTAGTAAGTTTGATATCTATAATTTTTCCCGATTAAAATTTAGAAATTTTATTCATTCAAAAAATGCCAAATTAAGGCTACATTCATCTCCATCATTAATCAATGAGGCAATTTTCCAAATGAATGAAATTCATTATTCTAACCTTGACATCTAATATTTCATCCAAAATAAATAATTACCTCAATATGAGGCAAAAAAAGAGGGAGAAGTATGCAATTTGTCGAAATAAAGAAAACAAGGAAGTGATTAGCCTAGATAAAGTGTTTTATAAAAATTTCATTGTGTTAGAAAAACATGATCGTGGAGCAATAAAATAAAACACATAAGATACACAATACAATAGAGACATAGATATATGTGGTTTAAACAGTGTGGGATATGTCCACCAGAGAAATTTTGAGGTCCTTCCTTTATTATTATCCAGTAAATGAAGGGATACAACCTACAACATGCCCACTGTAACTTCCTCTTCTTTCTCTCATAATATCCTCTCTTAGAATACAATATTCACTTGCTCACATAGCCACAATACAATTCTCTCATATATAAAATAGGGTTTCCTTATAGGTAAAAAATCCATAACATAACTTCTACCATTAGATATGTGACCATGTAATGAAATTTCCGGATTAACTACGAAATTATCATATTTTACAATTTTTCCCAAAAATTTTCTTTAGGGGCATTGCCCCTGAATCCCCTACCAAGGGAGGTTCTGACGCCTACCTTCCCTCGACGGCACGGTCGCCTTCACCAGGACCTCCAACGACTCGGCCCGAAGAGTCGATGCTCTTCCAACTCCCCTCGGGAGCCTTTGTTGCCCACAGGATGCTCCTCCACGATCTCCTCTTCACGTATCGGGAGATCAGGTCTCGCGATACCGCGAGTCTTGCAAAACTCTCCTCGTGCAATCAAAAAACGAAACCCCGATCCCCGATGTCAACGGTCAATGGACCCAGTCCTGTCGGGGATTTCCCTATCGAGAAATCGGCGTATGAAAGGTAGCGAGTCACTCACCTTTCACAACTCCGAACGCCGATGCGCGATGCCACGTGTAGTCCACTATACCTTTGGGCCCCACGCTGCCACGTCCACCTTGGGATTTCGCAGATCGCGAATCCACAATGCAAAGTTCCCTGCTGCTGGAAACCCCAAATGCCGAACCCTTGATACTCCGGATTCGCGCCACTTGTCCCTCCAACGATCGACGGCTCCAATTAAATCGGGGAATCGTGAATCACGATATCAACGTGCATGTGGTTCTTGCACTTGCCAACCCCGATATGCCAATGTACATGGGTAGGGAATTCTTTTGTGCACCTGTGAGTTAACCCTCCCACAACTCCTCCGCGATCTGACGGTTTGTGGGATTTCGAAGATCTCTTCGACAGCTTCAAGTCGTCGATTCTCTTCCTCTCTGAATGAATCCTTTCTTCGCCACCTTTGTCCTGTATGAACCTTCCTCTCAGTTCTGTTCCACAATGGAACAAGGAGTTATCCCCTCCTGAGATTTTACCAACTCAGACTTCTTCAGAGACTTTGAGCACGATGCCTGCGCTCTTCCTTCAACCACTTTCAACGTGTTGAAGTCTTCCAGGCTCTGCACTTCCACAGTCATAGCAACCCGGTCTATCTTTTCTCAAACTTGCTACTGAGACTCACATCCAACCTGCACTCAACTGCATGATTCGAACAACCAAGCCGACTCAAGGCAAAAGAGAACAAAAGTTCAACTACTTAGCCTCCTCGACGCACTCTATGCGGAGGTATTCGACTGCACTCGATGCAGGAATCTCCTGGCCTAAGCAGAGAAACAATTTGAAACTCATTCCCTCAGGTTACGAACCTGATACGCAATCACATACGCAACATATAACAGATAAGCATAAAAGGAAGCAAACATGCAAAGGCATAATATCAACAACACGCAGAGATCAAACACATCCATGGAATTGAATCAAAGCTTTTCTATTAATTCAATGTCTATACATGGAGTTTCTACACAAGCTCTCTGCTCTGCTCTCTTCTTGCTCCTATCTATATGAGAATGTATGTTACAATGATACAAGGGAGGGTGTCTATACTTCGTTTTCCCTCTCGAAAGGTGACTGTCTAATCTACAGTAAATTCCTATCTAACAGCCTTAATAGCCTTAAATGCCTTCCTATCTATTAACATAATACAAGTGTGCCCGCTTTGAATGTCTTTAGTTAAATGGCGGTGCAACAATACCAAGGTAGAATTCAAAATTTGGGGTTCGCTGGCTTGTCCAGCTATATGTTTTCTTCCCACGCTTTGGCTCACTTGATAGGTGAGCGATGCTCCTGCATCATACTCCTCGGCTCGAAAGATTTCACGGGCTCCTGCTCATGAACTCCTGTACAGTCTGCCCATGTTTCTGTATCACGGCCTCTAGTTCCCAGCTGGCATCCTCCACTGGGTGGTCTTTCCATTTCACCAGGTACTCGAAATATTGTTTCCTCCTGGTCTTCCTGCCTATTCTGTTGTCCAGTATGCACTCCATTTCAGGCTTCTGTGCAACTGGCAACTGCTTCTGCCATTGTACCATTGGTTCCTTGGTTCCAGTGTCTGGTTCTTCAGCTCGATAGGAGTATATATCTGAAATGTTAAAAATCAAAGATATCCCGATACCCTCCGGCAGCTCAAGCTCATATGCATTCTCGCCAAATTTCCTCAGGATGTGGCATGGCCCGATTTTTTTCATCTTGAGCTTGTTGTATGTTCCCCTTGGGAACCTTTCTTTTCTCAAGTGCGCCAGAACCATGTCTCCAACTTCAAACTGAAGTTGCCTTTTCCTCTGATCGACTCTGCGCTTATACTCCTGATTCGCCTTCTGCAGCCACTGCTTCACCTCCGCGTGAAGTTCCTGCATTGCCTCGGAAAATTCTTCCACTCTCGCGCTGCTAGTCTCAGCCTGTTCTGACTCCCTGAGATCAGAAACTCCTCTCGGCTGTGTCCCATACAAAATCTGAAATGGGATTTTACCTGTACTCCGATTCACCGAATCGTTGTACGCGAATTCCGCCTGTGGTAGGATTTGATCCCAACTGGTGTGATGCTCCGTCACCATGCTTCTCAACAGATCCCCCAAGCTTCTGTTGACCACTTCTGTCTGACCATATTTCTGCGGATGGTAAGCAGAACTGAATGCCAAGTCAGTTCCTAGCTTCTTCCATAGCGTCCTCCAAAAATGACCTATGAACTTGGTATCCCGATCCAAGACTATGCTTCTCGGCAATCCATGCAATCACACAATCTCTTTAAAAAACAAGTTGGCGATGTGGGTTGCATCGCTGGTATTATGACACGGTATGAAATGTGCCATCTTTGAGAACCTATCCACCACCACGAAGATGGAATCAACTCCTCGTTGCGTTCTCGGTAAACCCAACACAATGTCCATGCTAATGGCTTCCCACGGCCTCTCGGGTATGGGAAACGGCTGATAGAACCCTGTGTTCTGCCTTCAGCCCTTAGCATGTTGACATATTCTGCATCGGTCAACAAATCTCTTCACATCTGCCCGCATGGCCGGCCAAAAATATGATTCGCTCAGCTTGGCGAATGTCTTGTCATGTCCAAAATGACCTGCTAAGCCTCTGCTGTGCTTCTCCCTCACCAAATTCTCTCTCATAGAGCAATCTGGAATGCACAATTGATTGCCCTTGAATAGAAATCCATCCTGTATCAAGAAATCTATCCACGAACTCCTGTCTCTAAGAATTGGGTTCCCCGCGGCCTCGTATGCTTCGCCAAAGTCTGCATCCCCTGCATACATATCTTTCAAATTTTCAAAACCCAAGGTTTTGACTCTGAACTCCTACAGCAATAAGCACTTCCTGCTCAAAGCATCAGCTACCTTGTTCGCAGTCCCCGAAATGTGCTTGATCACAAATGTAAAATTCTGCATGTACTCTACCCACTTCGCATGCTTCTGATTCAGCTTCTCCTGTTGACTCACGAACTGCAATGCGTGATTATCACTGTACAACACAAATTCTTTGGGTATGAGATAATGCCTCCACTTCTTCAATGCCTGTATGATGACATAGAATTCTTTGTCGTACGTGGAGTACTTCAACTTCGCATCATCCAGCTTCTCACTGTAATATGCCACAGGCCTGTCATCCTGACTTAAGACCCCTCCAACAGCATACCCACTGGCGTCACACTTCACCTGGAAGGTTTTCTGAAAATTCGGCAGCACTAGAATTGGCTGCTCGGTTATCTTCTGCTTCAACAGATTGAAGCTCTTTTCAGCCTCGGCTGTCCAGTGGAAAACTTTATGCCGCTTCCTCACAGTGTCCATCATTTCAGCACTGATTCCACTAAAGTTTCGAATGAACTTTCGGTAGAAGCTTGCCAAACCATGGAAGCTCCTCACCTCAAAAACATTCCTCGGTGATGGCCAATTCCTAATTACTTCAAATTTCTCAGGATCCATCTTCAATTCATTAGCCGAAATTACAAAACCCAAATAAATGAGTTCTGTCTGCATAAAGGAACATTTCTTCAAATTAATCAGCAGCTTCTCCTGTTGTAGCCTTCTGATCACAATGGCCAAATGCCTTAAATGTTCAGCCCTGGTTTTACTGAAAATCAAAATATCATCCAGGTATACAACAACAAATTTGCCAATGAATTCCCATAGGACTTCATTCATCAGCCTCATAAAAGTACTTGGTGCATTTGTCAACCCAAACGACATGACTAGCCATTCGTATAAACCCTCATTTGTTTTGAACGCTGTTTTCAACTCATCTCCCTCTCTCATCCGGATCTGATGATATCCGCTCTTGAGATATATCTTCGAAAAATAATTTGCCCCACTTAGGCAATCCATCAAGTCGTCCATCCTCGGCAATGGAAACCTGTACCTGATGGTGATCTTATTAATCGCCCTGGAGTCTGTAGACATCCTCCAGCCTCCATCCTTCTTCGGACTTAGTACTGTTGGAACAACACATGGACTAAGAGTCTCCCTCACTAGTCCCTTGTCCTGCAGATCCTGAACTTGCCTTTTGACTTCCTCATTCTCTTGAGGTGTCAACTTGTACGCCGCCTTGTTTGGCAAACTTGATCCGGGTATCAGGTCAATATGGTGACTCACACTCCTCATCGGTGGCAACGAACGAGGTAGTTCGTCCACGATGATGTCAACAAACTCTCCCAGTAGTTGCTGAATCTCCTCTGGCAAGTTTTCCACTCTTGTGCTTGTCAGAACAACCCTCGGCTTCCTGACAACAAAAAACTGTGCATCCTCATCCTTCTCCAGCTCTGTGAGAAGCTCTTTCCCACTCATGAGGAGTATCGTACTTCTCCCTTCCGGCTTTACTTCTTTATCTTTTATCGGAAGAAACCTATGGATTTTCCCATCCTTCTCCAAGGTGTATGTGGTCATCCTCCCATCATGAACAACATTTCTATCATACTGCCATGGTCTACCCAGCAATATGTGGCATACATCCATGGGAATGACATCACACAGAATCTCGTCATGATAATTCCCAATTTTAAATTTAACTAAGCACTGTTTAGTGACACTTACCCGGTGTCCTTTTTGTAACCACAAGACCTTATATGGACTCTGGTTCTTAGTTGTTTCCAGCTCCAGTTTGTCTACCATCTCAGCCACAACGAGATTATCAGTGCTCTCGCTGTCGATGATGACTTTGCATTTTCTGTCCCTGACTGTGCAAGCCGTCTTGAACAGTCTGCTTCTCTGTGCTGAGCTGTCCACCTCTCTCTCAGGTGTCAAAAGGATCTTATGCGTCCCAAGCGATCTCCCGCTGTCTGCATCTTCTGACTCATCATCGCGTATCTGCGCCTCAGTGATGTGAGTTCTTCCTCCGTCCATTTTCCTCTCTGGACAGTCCACGGCTTTATGACCGTCTTTACCACACGTGAAACATGTGATAACTCCTCCTCGACCTCTTCCTCTACCTCGGGTACAAGGAAATGTATTTGCATCAACATATCCTCCTTGCTGATCATCTTGCTATCTCCTCGGCTCAAAAACTTGCTGCCTCTGCTATGAGGTTCCACCTCTTTCAACTTTTCCCTGAGGTCTTCTCCAATCCTCCTTGGGCTTTTGAATTTCTTTCTGGGCAACCGCCTTGCCTCTAGGCTGGCTTCTGCCTCTCCCTCGCTGTCCCTGCTTGCGGCTCAGCTTTTCTTCGGCTTTCAGAGCCATTTGGTACGCATCCTCAACTGTGTGGATGGTAACCATGCTTAATTCGTCCTGAATGTCATACCTAAGACCATTCAGATACCTCGCCACTTTTTCGTCATCACTCTCCCGATGACCAGCTCGGATGTTGAGCCTGTAAAACTCCTCGGTGTACTCCTTCATCGTCATCAACTTCTGTCTCAGGTTCTGCATGCGCTTGAACAGTGTGATCTGGTAGTCTCTCAGAATAAATTTCGCCTTCATCTTGGCGATCATTTGATCCCAGTTTTTGATTTTCTGTTTGCCTTTGGAATGCCTGTCTACCTGCAGCTCGTCCCACCATAAGGCTACATGTCCCTTCAGCTTGGTGATAGCGTGCCTCACCCTTTTTTCCTCTTCGATATCTTCGTAATCGAATTAGGTGTCGAGCGCTCGGATCCAATCCAGCAGCTCTTCTACGTTTAGACTTCCCTCATAAATGGGAATGCCCATCTTCGTCTTCAAGCTCATCCTCGAAATGGCTTTGATCAACCTCTCTGTCGAGGCATCTTCTGCTGAGATTTCTTCGACGTCATGTCCAGCTTCCTCTTCAATCTCAAGATCGCTGAACTCTCGTGCGTCGGCTCCATGCCTCTGGGTGGTCTCCATATCTTTGAGTCTCGCTCTGAGATCTCGTATCCGACGTTCCATCTTTGCATTTCCTGCTGGCCTTCCCCTTCTTCGGGCGTCCCTGTCCTCACTATCAGGTGACTTCCTTTCTCGTCTGGGCGGCATGGAGAATTTCGTTACTACCTCTCTCTACTATTGTAGCAAAGAGAACTCCAACTCCCGCTCTGATACCACTTGACGCCTACCTTCCCTCGACGGTACGGTCGCCTTCACCAGGAACTCCAACGACTCGGCCCGAAGAGTCGATGCTCTTCCAACTCCCCTCGGGAGCCTTTGTTTCCCACATGATGCTCCTCCACGATCTCCTCTTCACGTATCGGGAGATTGGGTCTCGCGATATCGCGAGTCTTGCAACACTCTCCTCGTGCAATCAAACACTGAAACCCCGATCCCCGATGTCAACGATCAACAGACCCAGTCCTGTCGGGGATTTCCCTATCGGGAAATCGACGTATGAAAGGTAGCAAGTCACTCACCTTTCACAACTCCGAAGGCCGATGCGCGATGCCACGTGTAGTCCACTATACCTTTGGGCCCCACGCTGCCACGTCCACCTCGGGATTTCGCGGATCGCGAATCCACAATGCAAAGTTCCCTGCTACTGGAAACCCTGAATGCCGAACCCTCGATACTCCGGATTCACGCCACCTGTCCCTCCAACGATCGACGGCTCCGATTAAATCAGGGAATCGTGACTCGCGATATCAATGTGCATGTGGTTCTTGCACTTGCCAACCCCGATATGCCAATGTACACAGGTAGGGAATTCTTCCGTGCACCTGCGAGTTAACCCTCCCGCAACTCCTCCGCGATCTGATGGTTTGCGGGATTTCGAAGATCTCTTCGACAGCTTCAAGTCGTCGATTCTCTTCCTCTCTAAATGAATCCTTTCTTTGCCACCTTTGTCCTGTATGAACCTTCCTCTTAGTTCTGTTCCACAATGGAACAAGGAGTTATCCCCTCCTGAGCTTTTACCAACTCAGACTTCTTCAGAGACTTTGAGCACGATGCCTGCACTCTTCCTTCAACCACTTTCAACGTGTTGAAGTCTTCCAGGCTCTGCACTTCCGCAGTCACAACAACCTGGTCTATCTTTTCTCAAACTTGCTACTGAGACTCACATCCAACCTGCACTCAACTGCACAGTTCGAACAACCAAGCCGACTCAAGGCAAAAGAGAACAAAAGTTCATCTACTTAGCCTCCTCGATGCACTCTATGCGGAGGTATTCGACTGCACTCGATGCAGGAATCTCCTGGCCTAAGTAGAGAAACAATTTGAAACTCATTCCCTCAGGTTACGAACCTGATATGCAATCACATACGCAGCATATAACAGATAAGCATAAAAGGAAGCAAACATGCAAAGGCATAATATCAACAACACACAGAGATCAAACACATCCATGGAATTGAATCAAAGATTTTCTATTAAATCAATGTCTATACATGGAGTTTCTACACAAGCTCTCTGCTCTGCTCTCTTCTTGCTCCTGTCTATATGAGAATGTATGTTACAATGATACAAGGGAGGGTGTCTATACTCCGTTTTCCCTCTCGAAAGGTGACTGTCTAATCTACAGTAAATTCCTATCTAACAGCCTTAATAGCCTTAAATTCCTTCCTATCTATTAACATAATACAAGTGCACCCGCTTTGAATGTCTTTAGTTAAACGGCGGCGCAACAATACCAAGGTAGAATTCAAAATTTTGGGTTTGCTAGCTTGTCCAGCTGTATGTTTTCTTCCCACGCTTTGGCTCGCTTGATAGGTGAGCGATGCTCCTGCATCAGGTTCCATAATTTCTCATCACCCCCCATGGACTCCCTTGG
>ML803659.1:401487-413126 GCA_009831015.1 Picea engelmannii
GCATCAGACAACACCTGTGTACGGATCGACCTAGATTTCCTGAAGCCCTCTTTAGATAAACCTATCGGCCGCTGGACTGCTATAGTGTCACCGAGAACAACACTCGGGAAGATACTCTCTAGTACCTGGGTAGTCGGGTAGTATGGCTAAGGTTACGGTCTATCCTCCTTAGTTAGTGCCCTGAGATATCGTTAAGAACCAAACATAAATATAGCATAGAAAAACCTCAAGAAAAGTACTCAACGCCTTGAAAAAGAGATAATATCATATAATAAGCCTCTTCGAGGGGGCAACCTCCTTTTACCCCACTTAAATGTTCAAGTACAAGATGGTTCAAAATGAAAATGTCTCCTTGGTATATATAGGAGACTAGGAGGTTTTAATGGCCTAAAGCTGACAAAAATAAAATAACATTACTAATCTAAATCACAACTAATGGCCTAAAGCCGACATAAATAAAATAACATTACTAATCTAATATGCCCCAATTAAGTGGTAATGAGCCAATATTAGGGCTTAACAAAGCGTACTATGCCATAGTTCTATAGCCACACCTGTAGAAGCTAAAGATATTAAAGATTCAACATTACCAGTACATAAATACAAAGTACCTACCTTCTCTCCTTTTTCGTTACCAGTGATCCTTTAGTGACCTCCCATGCCTTATCTACAAATGTAGATATACAATATTCACTTGCCAATTGTCCTGTTGAAATTAGATTTCTTCTCAGATCTAGTATATGTCTCATGCCTCTTTCAATAACCATTTGTTTCCATTATTTTTCTTTATTTGTACCTTAACCATGAAAACAATTTAACATGGTTCATCATCACCCAAATAAACCTGTTCAAAATCACCTTGAACATAATATTGAAAATATTTCCTATGGGTGTGGCATGAAATGAATCCCCTCAATCTATTATCCAAGATTCAGTAATATTTTCAAAAGAAAGAATCAAATCATCTTGTAACACATCACCTATTAAATTTTCTTCCTGATTTTTCTCCTGTTGTCCATCTCTTTGTTTTTTGGAGCTCTGCAATATTTATTTAGATGTCCTTTCTTTCCACAATTCTAACACTCTATCTTTCCCAATATGGATTTGTATATTCCCTTCCTAGACTTACCATGGTTTGCTTGAATCTTTCCTCTTTCCCTTTGTATTCCCATGTTCTCCATGATTTATTCATTACCTGATGTATCACATGTTCTTTTCTGTCGCATTTCCTCGCTAAGGATAAAACCAACAACATCATCAAATTTAAGAGATTTTGAACCAGAGACAAAGTTATTTACAACCATGACCAATTCGTTCTATCTTTCTAGAAATGAACACAATATTAGAAGAGCCCTAACCTCATCATCCAAGTCCTCTTTTACGGAGATGATTAGTAACCATAATGAATTCATTTAAATGATCAACAATAGACCCATCTTCTGACATCTTCACATTAAATAATCGCTTCATTATAAATACCTTGTTAGAAGCTGATGGTTTTTCATATAGTTTACCCAATGCATTCATCATATCCTCCATTGTATTTTATTTCAAAATATTGAAAGCCATCGATTCTTCCAGGAACATACTTGCTGAATGATTTTCTTTTCCAACCAATGGTAAGTAAATATCCTTTTGATATAAGTAATCTTCCATCTGCATCTTCCATAACTGGTATTTTTGGTCATTAAATTTCTCGACCTTAAACTTTCCATCTTCTGCCATTTTTCCCACTCGAACGAGGAACCCTCTTTTCTCTTTGATACCGGTTGTTAGAAAAACAAGATAACGGATCAATAAAATAAAATAAATGCAGAAATAAAACACAAAAGATACACAATACAATAGAGACACACATATATATGGTTCACCCAATGTGGGCTACGTCCACTAGAGCAATTGTCAGTTCATTTCTTTATTATTATCCAATAAATGAAGGGATACAACCTACAACATATATGGTGTAACTTCCTCTTCTCTCTCTCACAGTATCCTCTCTCAGAATACAATATTCACTTGCTAACGCAATCACAATACAATTCCCTCATACATAAAAGAGGGTTTCCTTCTAGGGAAAAAATCCTTAACATAAATTCTACCATCATATCTATGACCTCATAATGAACGGTCTATATTTACTACGAAATTACAATATTTTACAAGCCATTTTTTCCCAAAATGTTTCTTCAGGTGTGTTTCCCTCGAATTGCCCGCTGGGGGCTCCCTAATTTCTAGTCTCGCCCCACCCCTCCGTGGAAACCCTTGGAAAGATATGTGGGGAGGAAATCCCTTGCACACCCCCTTATCAAGAAACGAGATCCAAACACCACTGAAATGAGATCTTTGAATCAGGAAGATAATCAGGCTCCACAACTAACACATTGAAAACTTAGGCCATGTAAATGATAAAACCTTGATTCGTGTGAAAAAATGAACGATAAAAAGAAGATAATAACTATAGTCCCTATAGCTTGAAAGGAAAGGACTAATAATGTAGATCTATTTTCTATGAGGTAGCATATCAATCACCTAGAGGAATATATCTAGTTTTGATATGCCAACCAGTTGTGAATGTAGGTATACATTTTGATACCAATTTATGTGTTAATGTATACATTCAATATTCAATACAACTAATAGGAATAAACAAATATATAATTGACTATCATAATCCCCATGCTCCTCACCCTAAGTTGTAGAATGTAGATTTTATAGAATCTACATTCTACAACTTAGGGTGAGGAGCACGGGGAATATGATAATCGATGATATATTTGAGTATTCTTGTCAGTTGTATGTATGTGTACATATACATAAATGCATATACATACATACATGCGCGCATGTGTGTACACATATACATCTTTCATACATGCTAAATAAATACAATGGGACCTCCCAATTCTATGGATGGATTATCACCTCCTTCATCTCCATTTCATATTAGAAGATAAATATTTCTTAATACACTAAGATACATAGTTCCTGTAGTATATATTGTAGTCAATTTTAGAAATATTTTAGTTTTACTAATAATGACAACTTGACACAAAAAAACAATAAATAAATATAAGCTCCTTACATAAATGAACCTAACCCTAATGGATTGATAAAGAAGCATAAGGATATCCAACCTATTTTGCACTTGTGTACATAAATTACACTATAAAAAATCCCAATACATTTCACAGTTGAAGAGTTCACAACAATTCATTAATAAACACAATTATTAGCCAAAAGGAGAGAATGATGGGAAAAAAACCTAAATAAGAGTTTATTTTATTTTAAGGTTAAGTATTAATCTCTATTGTGGCCATAAAATCCTTTGTTCAAGTAGTCTCTTCTTATTTAGAAATGTAAGAATTCATTAAAACTTTCCATCGATGGAAACCTTTGGAGATTGATTGAGTAATGGTTTGCTTTGTTTTATTTTAAGGTTAAGTATTAATCTCTATTGTGTCCATCTAATCCCTTGTTCAAGTAGTCTCTTCTTATTTACAAATGTAAGAATTCATTAAAACTTTCCATCAATGGAAACCTTTGGAGATTGATTGAGTAATGGTTTTCTTTGACATGTTGTCATAGTCTCCCATAATGTGAGAAATATTCTTACTTTGTTTTTATTTATCGAACCGTTGATCATGAAACAATATTTTATTACCAATTAATGGAAACCTATGCAATCTCTTCCAACAAGCATATGTTAACTATGACAAGTTATAATCATAGTTTTTCAATGGGAATCGTAATTTTATTTATTTTTATAATTTTAATCAAAACACCAATTAAAACACTTAAAATACAAATTTAAAGACAACAATAAATGTTATTACAATAATATTCAAAAGATTCAAAGGTCAATGATGTAGGTGAATGGAATACTTAGCCAAACACAAATCAATTAATAGTGGTGTGTCATACTGCATGTTCAATATCATATCAGATCACATGACATGTGGATTATATGGGATCATGTTTCAAAATGCACTATCTCGCATAACTAAAGTGTAGCAGTGTACAATTCATCATGGAGAATGGTGTGGTTAGATCTGAAGCTAGTGGAGACTAACTAGATCATTTCAAGTATACCAAAGTTAATAATTTCATTATCATCATCATATTCAATTAATTATCTCCAATCCCCTTAACATTACCATATGTTATATTGCATTGGGAATTGTAAGTGTGAAATTTTTAAAGAATTTGGAAATGTAACTATAACATATCAATGACTTTAGTAGTTATGATTATTACTTTGTAAATTGTAATTATGAAATATAAATGTATTGAGAAGTGCAATTATTGAGTCTTAGGCATATCCATAATTTTAATGAAAAATTTAATAGTTTTTATCTAATGAAGAGTATCACAAATAGAGTGGTGTTATCCATGCTATCTTACTTAAGGTCATAATGCAAAAACTATGGCCTTATATATATTAATGCAAGAGCTATTATTTTCATTTTCATTGTATATTTTGGGTTTTCACTACTAAGAAACAAATACATTTAGAATTGGATTTTTAAAGGAAATTTGTGATGTATTTCATTGTATATTTTGTATGTGAAAGGCATAAAAATGTCAAAACAATATTTGGAGATAAATGATACCATCCTTATTTTGGGTGTATTAAGCATTGAGAGGAA
Source organism: Picea engelmannii (assembly GCA_009831015.1). NCBI lineage: Eukaryota > Viridiplantae > Streptophyta > Pinopsida > Pinales > Pinaceae > Picea > Picea engelmannii. The sequence continues at coordinate 406,134 of ML803659.1, forward strand.
TTATAAATAGCCCATTGACAAACCTCTCGGTGTTGTAATTTATTATGACAATGAGAATTATAATTTTGAAATTTCTAAATCATTGGGAAGTGTAATTATGATATGCTATGGACTTTGAGATTTATGATGATTGAGTTGGTAACTATAATTATGAAGTCCTAGCATTGTTGGAAATTGAAATGATAAGTCCAAGGAGTATTGGGAATTGAGTCAAAGTTATAATATTTTTTTAAAGAGGATATTCTTTAGTTACATTGATTTCAATAATGGTGGTCTAGGGAACCACAATAAGTTTCATTGATTTTAACAATGATACAATGCAAAATGATTTTCTTCCAATACATTTATTTCAATACTAAGATAATGCAAACCGTTGAGTTAAGTAGTTGTTTGGTTCCAAATGCATTTATTTTGATATTCAAATAATGCAACCATCACATGGATTACATCATATAATGTTGCAAAAGATGTTCTATATAATAAAAGGAAGAACATATCTATGTTTTGTTGTTAACATATATTATGAAACAAAATTGACAATATAATGCAAGTAAAATATAATGGAAACACATATTATGAAAGAAACCTTAAAATCTCCAATTGCATGTGATTGTAATAATATAGATCCATCTTGATATTGAAATATCAATTAAATGAAATGTGTAGAAGGATCAAGCACCCAAAATGATGGAATATTTTGAATTATGTTTTTGCATTCTAAAAAATGTTTACACATTTAGATATTTGATTCATATAAGTATGAAGTTTATTTTAAATTTCTTAATTGATAATTAATTAATTTCCTTTTTATTTAGGAATAGACTCTTGAAAAATCATTAAATCTTCAAATTTGATCATTATCACCTTGATGTATGCATATATCCATGTCTTTCACCTTGATATTTACATCATATCCATGTCTTTCACATTCCTCAATGAATCATGCTCTTTTTTAACTCAATGATTAATGAGAAATTAATGATTGATGACTAATAACATATCTCAAATCTCCACCAAGCATCCATTTCCTTCCATGCACTACTTTCACACTTAACATACAAAATTACTTAACTATGGAAATACCCTCTTCTTTGTGAAAAAATATCCTTTTCCATAATCTACTATTCATGTGGGAATGCTACATTCATATTCATGTTCCTCAATGACTCAACACATCCTATGGGATTTTTTATTTTTTTTTATTTTTTTATTTTTATCTCAATGATTAATCAACAATAAAGACTGATGGCTAAAATTGTATCTAGATTCTCCACCATGCGTCCAATGCTTTCCACGTGCTTCTTCCACACCTAACATGAAACTTACTTGGCTATGGAAAGGCACTTTTTGTTTGCAAATTTAGCTTTCCCCGATCGGTTAGATTCCCTTTTTTTCTGTTTGCAAATTTAGCCTTCCCCGATCGATTAGATTCCCTCCCTTATGTTCTTGATATGTTTAAATGGTTTCTATATGTGTGCTAATTTCTACATTCAATAGTCATTGCAACTAATGAGCATACACAAATATCTATTTGACAATCTTAATCCTCATGCTCCTTAAACTCTAGAATGTAGAGTTCATAGAATCTACACTCCATAGCTTAGGGTGAGGATCACAAGGAATATGATAATTGATAATATATTTATGTGTCTCTAAGTTGGAGACTTAGATATATGTATATATTCTTCATACATGTTAAATAAATACAATGAGACAGAGGTAAATCACCATACATTTATAGCTTCTCCCAATTTAGGATATTGAGATTCTTGATAGGTCCACAATATTTTATGGATGGATAATCACCTTTTCCATTTCATATTAAGACGCATATCTTTCTTACTACATTAAGATACACAGTCCCTCAAATATGTATTGTAATTAACTTTAAAAATATTTCAATTTTATCTATAATAATTACTTAACATAGAAACAAACAATAAATAAAAACTCCTTACATAAATAATGCATTGGACTAAAACGCCTAAAATCCTTATAAAATGAACCGAGAGGATTTATAAAATGAAGCTATGGGTCCCGAGACCTATTTTACATTTTTTATTTTTTTTTGACATTTGAAAATTCCCAACACATTCTATTGTTAAAGAGTTCATAGAAATTCACGAGTAAAAATAATTATTAGTGAAAACGAGAAAATGGCGAGAAAAAATTAAACAAGAATTTATTTTATTTTAAGGAAAGTATTAATATCTATTATGTCCATCTAAACTCTTGTTCAAGCAATCTCTTATATCTTATAAATGTAATAGATTAGCCTTTACAGATTGATTGAGTGATGGCTTACTTTGACATGTTGTCATGATCTCCCTTGATGTGAGATATATGATTATTAAGTTTTTCCCATAACATTGTGAGAAGTATTTTTATGATAACATTGTGAGAAGTATTCCTACTAGGTTTTTTTATCGGTTTTTTTATCAAACCATTGATCATGAAGAAATGTTTTATTATCAACCTCTTCCAACATTCATATATTTAATTATGACAAATTATAATCATTATTTTTCAATGAGAATCATAACTTAAATAACATTTAAAATAGTGAAAGGTAAATGTTATGGATGAATGCAATACTTATCCAAACACAAATTAGTTAAAACTGACATCTCATACTATATGTTCAATATGATATTAAATCACAAGACATGTGGATTTTATAGTATCATGTTCTAAATTGTGCCATCTCACATAAATAATTTGTGTAGTACAAAAGTCATCATGGATAATGATTTGGTTAGCTCCATAGATAAGATAGTGGCGACTAATTAAACCATGTCAAATATACCAAAGTTATTAATTACATTATCATCATCCTATTCTTTTAATTATCCCCAAACCCCTTAACATTGTCGTTTGTTCCATTCCATTGGGAATTGTAAGTGTGATATTTTTAAAACCTAATCCTTGTACTCCTCACCCTAAGATATAGAATGTAGATTTCATGGAATATACTTCCACAACTTAGGGTAAGGAGCACAGAGAATATAGGATAATCAATGAGATATTTGTGTATGTCCATCTGTTACATATATGTATATATCTTTCATACATGTTAAATAAATATAATTAGAAAAACCGTCAATCACCATCAATCACCATAAATTTATAGCTTCTCCAAATTCAGGTCTTAAGATGTTTGATAAGTTCTTCTAATACTATGGATGGATTCTCACCACCTCTCTGTGACATGAGGATATAGATCGTTATTAATACACTAAGATACATAGTTCCTAAATATGTGCTCTAATCAATTTTAGAAATATTTAATTTTATGGATAATGATAACTTAATCTATTTTTCACTTTTTCATAAATTATATCATAAAAAAGCCCAATGTATTTTGTAGTTGAATAGTTCACTTTTTCATAAATTACATCATAAAAAAACCCAATATATTTTGTAGTTGAATAGTTCACAACAATTGACAAGTAAAAATAATTATTAGAAAAAAAAAAATAATGATGGGAAAAAAATTAAACACAAATTTATTTTATTTTAAAAAAATAATTAATCTTTATTATGGTCATCCAATCCCTTGTTCAAGCAATCTCTTATAATTTAGAAATGTGAGAATCTACTAGACCTTTCAATAGTGACATGTTGTGATAATATCCCATAACGTGAGAAGTATTCTTAATAGGTTTTTTCCATAACATTGAGAAATATATTTTTACTTAGTTTTTAATCAAATTACATTGTGAGAAATATTTTAACTAGATTTTTAATCAAATTGTTAAAATTGTTAACATTACATTGTGAGAAATATTTTAACTAGATTTTTAATCTAATTGTTAACATGGAGCAATTTATTTTATTATCAATTAATGACAACATATGCAACCTCCTCCAACAATTATATGTTTAACTATAGCAAGTTATAATCATAATTTTCAATGGAAATCATAACTTAATTTTTTTATAATTTTTATCAAAATACCAATTAAAACACTTAAAATACAATTAATAAGATAATAATAAATGCTATTACAATAATATTCAAAAAAATCAAAGGTCAATGTTATGGATGAATACAATACTTTGCCAAACACAAATTAATGATGGCCTCTCATACTATACTATATGTTCAATATCATATTAAATGACATGATACATGTATTATATGAGATGGTGTTTCAAAATACAGTGTCTCACATAATTAAATTGTGTAGCAATACACAATTTATTATGGAGAATGGTGTGGTTAGCTCCATAGCTAGTGGAGACTAACTAAACCATGTCACTTATATCAAAGTTAGTAATTGCATTATCATCATTTTATTCTATTAATTATTTCCAAGTCTTTTGAAATTGTTATTTGTTATATTATATATTGGAAATTGTAATTGTGAAATTTGTAAAGTATTGGGAAATGTAAGTATAACATATCGAGGACTTTGGGATTTATCATTATTGCATTGTAAATTGTAAAAATATTTATGAAATCTTAAGAATTGCAATTATAAGTCCATGGAGTTTATCATTATTGCATTGTAAATTGTAAAAATATTTATGAAATTTTGAGAATTGCAATTTGTTCCATGCCGATCACAAGACAAATCCTTTCATGTTAGGGACCTTAGACTCCTCATGCTCCCAAGTTTCAGCTAGACAGATAATATCAATACCACTTGGGATCCAACTTATCATAGGACCTTTGCCCCATGGAAAGCCGTGACAATTCCAAAAAAGGATCCCAAGCGCCCCAAATTCCTATTTATTATTATCCTTCTAGTCTCTATCCCTAACAATAGATTTTCGATTTCTAATTATTGCCCATTTTCCTTCTTTCTTGGCTTCTTTTACCTTTTGAACTTCCTTCCTTAATTCAGCTTGGCCTTCGGGAATGAGGTCTTCATTTATAAATATTCCCGACCCTTTTAAGCTCAGAGATTTACTAAGTATGCTATATTTATAGTCATTACAACTCAATCTTTGTGATCAATTATTTTTCCTAGCCTCTTTGCTTCTATGAGGTAAGTTGTATCAATTTGTGATTTATTTTTTAATTCTTCTTTTACTATTGCTAGTGTATCCTCCTCTTGTTGTTTTTTTATACCAAAAATTATGAGGTTCAAGGCTCTTTTGTTAGGCTCATGGCTCTTTTGTTAAGCTCATGGTCCAATTTGATTAGCTTATTCATTTCCTCTTTGATGGGTTTGATATCCAATTTGTTTTCCATATTACTAAGGGTCAAATTGTTGCTTAGTTTTTTTCTAGCTCTTAAAGTCTATCTCTCAAGTTGTGATTTTCTTCAACCCCTCCTTGGGTTGATTGTTTATGTTTTTCCATTTCTTGAATTCTATCCTTCATTGTTTGCAATTCACTCTTGAACCCTAAGAATCTATACTCTATTTGAGTTTGAATGGTATCTTTAATTTTTTATCAATCATTACCTCTAGCTCTATTTTGAGTTTTAAGTCTTTCTTCACTCCTTTTTTCTAATGTTTCTAACTCTATTTGGATTTTGGCATCTCTCTCTTCTCTTTTTCTTTCTACATAATGGTAAAGGATCTCTACGGTGATTTTGGGGGGCCTCCCCTTGTTAGGGTGAGTTTTTGGAATAGGTGGTGGAGTGCTCATATTGAAAAGAAGAGAAAAAAAATTTAACAATTATTATTATGGATTGAATTTATCTCTCAAATCAACTTTTACTTTTGAAACTTAAAATAAAAAAATAAATAAAATATATTTAAATCTCTTTACGTAAAATTAAAATTGAATCAAAGTAAAAAGTGACTCACCTCATTTCAGATGTCCAAATGCTCAACCCTTTGAAGAAGCCAAAAAATAATTTCTAAAGACAGCAGAGAAGTTCAGAGAAACTACAGAGAAACCCTAGATATATAATCTTAGAAATAAAATATCTCCTAAAAAATAAATAAAAAAAGAAGTATTATTCCTGTTCAAAACCTTAGATACATCATCTTAGAAATAAAATATCTCCTTAAAAAAGAAGAAGGTATTATTGCCTTTGAAAACCCTAAATATATAATCTTAGAAAAAAAAAAAAGTATGATGGTTCCAAATTGCAGAGAAATATTAATTTCAAAACCGTAGAGAAGTAGTATTCAAAACCGCAGAAAATATGAATAATTTTAATGAAAATTTAAATAATTTTTATTTTAGGAAGAGTTTAAGAAAAGAATAGTGCTATCCATGCTATTTTACCCTTTTACATAAGGTATAAATGCAAAAACTATGGTATTAGATATCTTTTTTACATAAGGTGCAAATGCAAAAACTATGGTATTAGATATCTTAATGCAAAAACTATTATCTGTATTTTCATTATGTATTTTTGGTTTACACTGTTAAGAAGTAAATGCATTTAGAATTGAATTGTTAAAAAAAAAAAATGTGATACATTTCATCGTATATTTTATATGTGAAATGCGCAAACATGTCAAAAAAATATATTTGGAAATAAATGATATCAAAATATATTTGGAAATAAATGATACATCTTAATTTTGGGTGTATTAAGCATGGAAATTATAAATAACCCATGTTCAGTGTTGTGTTCCATTATTACTTTGAGAAATATAATTAATTTTTTTGAGCATTCAGAAGTAAAATTATGATAGACTTTGAAATTTATGATTATTGAATTGGTAAAATTATGAAATCCTAGAATTTTTGGTAATTGAGTATTGGGAATTGAGTAAATCATTTTGCAATGTTGCATACAACATTTTTGGAGATATCAAACAAAGACAGAAAGAGAATGACAAAAACGTTTAGTTGTCTTTCAAGATTAAAAGAGTTACATCATCATAATCAGCACATTAATCCTTCATATGTTTAACAATTCCTTCGTTTAATCTGATATTGTTCTTCCATAAACCATTACTACTCTCTAAAACAGTTCTGATTCGTAGGAAGTGGGCGATTCCAACCAGCTGCAGTACCACCTCTTCAAGTCTCTTTTATTTGTTTTATAACAAAACAAAGGGATACACGAACAGCTTGAGT
>ML803660.1:17708-86211 GCA_009831015.1 Picea engelmannii
GAATATAAAGGTAACCAATATTCCAGATGAGCACTTGATTGATGTATTCATAGGAAATTTAAAGGATAACATTCAACATGAGGTTCGCCTTTGGGAACCCAAATCATTGGAGAATGCATTTAAGGTGGCAAGAAATGTTGAAACTAAAAATATGGCTATGGCTACTAGAAGGACCAATCCTAACATATATAGAGAGAAAAATGCTATGGCTATGGCTCCTTCTTCTAAAACACCTCAACCTACAAGGTTGACACCTCAACAATTGGAGGAAAGAAAAGCAAAAGGTTTATGCTTTAATTGTGACAACAAGTACAGTAAGGGACATAAGTGTGGTGAGAAGAAATTATTATACTTCATATGATACACCTTGGAAGATGGACATTTGAAGTTGGAAAAGATACACACTAGCCAGAATCCTGCAGACATGTTAACAAAGGGAGTAAACAGGGAGAAATTGAGTTCCTGCTCAGTTTCAGTTGGTCTTCAAGAATGAAGATGAAGATGAGAAATTTGCTAGGTCCAAGAAGGTTTAGAGTCTAGCATATACAACAATAGTGGAGTTGTTGAGATCAGTCTCCAAGTGGGAGATTGTTGGTTGTGGAGCCTGATTATCTTTCTGATTAAGAGGTCTTTTACTTTCAGTCGTGTTTATACCCCATGAAGTATTTACACCCTAGAAGTATGTACACTCTTCCACACGGGGGAGTGTAGAGGTGGGGTACTCCCTTTGCAGGGTTCGGGGGGGCTATCCCCCTGGATGGGGGGTTTGAGGGAAAGTAGGGGTTTGGGGGTGAAGCCCCCGAAGGAAAAATTGCCTTGTAAAAGTATATTGTAATTTCATTGTAAATCTAGACCTTTCATTATAAGGTCACAGATCAATGGTAGAAATTATGTTAGGGTTTTTTTCCCTAGAAGGCAACCCTCTTTTATGAGGGAAATGTATTGCGGCTATGTATGATGGTGAGTATTGTATTCTGAGAGAGGAGACTGTGAGAGAAAGAAGAGAAAATTACAATGGGTTTTGTTGTAGGTTGTATCCCTTCATTTGCTAGATAATAATAAAGGAAAAACCTAGAAATTTCTCTGGTGGATGTAGCCCACACGGGGTGAACCACATAAATCTATGTCTCTCTTGTATTGTGTATCTTCTTTGTTTTGTTTCTACATTTGTTTTATTTTATTGTTCAACGGTCTTGTTTTTCCAACAATACTCTTCTCTTCCTTGTATTGAATCTTGACTAAACATGGCTCCTAAGTCCAAAAGGTGGTTTGATCAAGCATGAGAACATGTCATCAAACTTGAATTGAATGATGACAAGAAACTCATGTCCAAACACTATAACCACAATATGAAAGGGGGGGAACAAACAACCTGGAACACCACCTCTAATGAATTCGTTGTAAAGATGTCATAGTCCCATGCAATCTATTTGATTTATGTTTAAGTTTTTGAGGCTAATTTTAAGTGCCAGATTTTTTGTTATCATGTTTGATGAGATGAATTGATGGAAAACCTATCGTTTTATAGATTTTAAGGATGGAAATGTCATTAATATTTTCTCTGCACAAAATTTTATGTATTTTGAGTGTTGTTTCTATTTGAAGAGTTTTGAACTGATTTTTGCCGAGTTGCCAAGTTTTTTCATATCCCAAACTCGTTGACTTTTCGTTAATCCCAAGTCTCATAACCTTGGTTTGATGTGAGTTTAAGTTGGGTGGTTGGTGTGCATTGTAGTCAAAGAATGGAAACAATATAATGGGCATGCCATATATTGGTCTTAGGGATAAAGAAATATTAGGAACATAAACTACCACTCTCTAAAATGAATGAAATCATATCCATACAAGCTTGTCTATTAAGCAAAGATCATTCATATTATAATCAGAATAAGATTTATTAAAAATGAAACATTTTTTAGAGAAAAATGCATAATGACTTCAAGATGACCAAATAAAGAGGATGACAACACTTTAACAAGATAATGCTTGTCAAGAGATATATTTTTTGAACTAACAAGAAACTTGAAAATTATAGAATTGATTTCATTTTTTGTTGATTACACCATGTAAACCAATTGCCCTTAGTATATATGTAGAAGGCAAATCCATGGGGTAAGTAAGAGTTATTTTCCAAATACTCAAAACAACACGCTCAATCAATATGCACATTGTACGCCAAATGTGAGTGTGGAGCACAACTTCCTTATAGTTAGGAACAAATTCCTCCAAATAACCCAAGTACATCCATATATCCAAATCATATGTTCAAATGTTTCCCGATAATGACTATATTGATCTCTATATATACATATTCTCACTCATTTCACATGTGGCCCCTCTATTAGATTGCCCCTTGTTTAATATACATTTAACACCATTAAATATGCACTCAATCCAATTACATATACATTCAACCCCATATATACCCCCCATTGGGTCATAACATAGGTACCCCCATTCGAAAAACTATCCTAAAAAATTTGTGGCTAAATATTTTGCATGTGATGAAACCAAGTAATCGAGTTACTTATATTTATGCTCTCATACAATATGATTATTCATCCATCCATATTTAGTTCTTTCCAGTGTCATTCCTTGATAGCTTCCTTTCCTTTGATTCCTTAAATATTTGATAATATCCTGTCGCATCATTGTTCCTTGATGCCCTATTCCATTAATATCCTTGAATTTACCATCTTCTTCCTTGGTAACATTGATGTGGCACCAAATCTCATGGAGTAAAAGAGTAAAATCTCTCTTTAACTCTTCTATCAAAAATATTTTTCATCTTATTTTGATATTCTTGGAATCTCTCATTCACTTGTTCTTTGGTATGTTGCCCCTTAATTATCTGATAAACTCTTTTAATAAGATCATTAAGCTCTTCATTTGCATCCTGTATTAATATTAATATTAAAATGGTAATATTCAATCAAATAAATTTTTCGTTTTTCATTTTTTTTTTAAATAAAGCTTTTTCATCACAAGTGCGACGACAACTTAAATAGCTACGACAATTTTGCAATATAAACAACAAAATTTGTCATTGCAAGTACGACGAAAAATTAAATAGCCACAACAACTTTGCAATATAAACAACAAAAGTTGTTTTCGCAAGTGCGACGACAACTTAAATAGCTGCGATAGTTTTGAAATATAAACAACAAAAGTGGTCGTCACACGTGAGACGACAACTTAAATAGCTAGGACAGTTTTTCTATGTAAACAACAAAAATTTGTCCTCACAAGTGCGACGATAACTTAAATAGCTGCTACAATTTTGATATGTAAACAAAAAAAATATGTCATCGCCATTGCGACGAAAGCTTAAATAGTTGCGACAATTTTGCAATTTAAACAAAAAAACGTTTTCGTCACAAGTGCGACGATAACTTAAATAGTTGTGGCAGTTTTTTTATGTAAACACCAAAAGTTGTCGTCGCAATTGAGACAAAATGTTGGTTTCACATTTTTACCTAAATTGTCGTATTGACGACTATATTTTTTTTTGTCGCAATTGTGATAAGTTCCCTAGGGGCGTTGTTGTTGTGACGTTAAATGAATTTTGTAACAATTTCCACATGACACAAAACAATGTTTTAGAGAGTTTAGATTTGTCTCAAATTCCATGACATAACGTCGCAAGAGCATCGAAACAGTTGTCACAAAATGATCCAAATTTGCTAGTGTATGCTCAAGAGTACCAATTGATGCATAAGCAATGTATTATGTACATATTGGATCCAAAAGAATGCAGTTGGGTTCCAAGGAAGGGTTTTTCAATAAAGGGATGAAAAATTCTAACATGGAGTAAAGTCCTTGAACATCTTAGGATAACGGAAGAAGAAATCATGAGGTGGATTTCAAGCTAATAAGGGTGGATGAAAACACTCCATGAGGGATGACAAGAATAGAAGAGGATTGTTGATGCATCCCAAAAGTGTTGAAGCTATTTCCCAAGTAGCTTGGAGATATGAATTTAAGAGGAACATAAACATGAAAATGAAGTTCCTGAAGGGAAATCAATAAGGAACCATGCAGAAGGAAATGGTTCTATGCTTGGTAAATAATTCAAAAGAGATGGTACCTGAAAATAATCCATCTCAAGTGGAAAATAGCCAGGGGTGACATTCCAAGATGTTGGAAGTATCACTGAAATCTATGATGGAAAGTAAAAGTAGTTTCAACTACTTCCAGTTAATCTATATGAAGTTGGAAAAGAAGATATTGTGTACCATTGAAATATGCTAGAAATTTACCATGCAAGTCAAGTTGAAACCAAATGGCCCAGGAAAGGAGAAAATAATAATTCAAGCAACTACAAGTGTTGAAGTGTTTAGTCAAGGAAAGGTTGAATCAGTTTGGTCCAAAAGGTAAATTGAGGTTGAAGATCTAAAGTCAATAAGAGAGCATGGTTGGAAATGTAATTTGGTCATGTATGTGTTTGGTCAGATGAATCCAGTAAATAGATTGAGGATGAGATTATTATTAGCATTATATGTGGTTGAAATTGTTAAGTGATCAAGTGTGATTTGGATGAAAAATGGTGCTCAGGATAAAGAACAATCATGCATAATGATTTTTGTGAGAGAACAAGAGGAAACATGAATTCAAGAAAATTGAGGATAGCCAGGAACAATAAAGAGAATTGTGAATGATGGAAAACGTTGTTGCAATTGTTGTAGCAACAAATATGGTATGGCATGCTGGACAACCATACATAGCACCGAAAGTTAGATTACATATGAAATTATAAGCATGTTAAAGATGCATTATTAGTGTATATATATATATATATATATATATATATATATATATATATATATATATATATATATATATATATATATATATATATATAAAGACTAGGAGTAGTCTATGGTTATATATAAGAATATGATGTTGCTAATGGTGGCTATTGTGCCAGAAAGAGAAAAATTATTGCACGCATGCAAGTACTGTTGATGATGTTGCTACATATATAATTCATCCATATAAAAGGAAGAAACAAAAAGAAAAAATGTTTCATAAGAGGTTGGTGAAGGGGGCAGGGGAACTCCTAGTGCTACCAACTAATCAGGTAGCATCAAATTTATTTAAAGGAAACTATGCAAGTATGAATTTTATGAATTTATGTTGCATAATTGTTGAAGGAAAATTAGGTAAGAATTCCCTCAGCCATAATTTATTTTATAAAATGAAATTATTATATAATTTGAATGCATTAATGTAAATAAGATACCACTAGGTGTGGTAAAAGATGAAGGCCTATGATAATTATCAAAGTTGTTAGATTTTGAATGCATACATGTGATATACTAGCACATCATGAATTTGTTGGTTATGGGTTAATAACCAAAGCAATAAAAGGGTATGACCCTGTTATAGGTATGGATGTGAGTAAATATAGTCATGTATGAAGCCATGACATGGTTGGATATGGAAAGGCTATAGACTCACACAAGTATCCAAGGAAGATTCCTACTTAGAGCTAATGTTTGGACTACAACCTTTTTGCTAACACTAAATAGCACCATAGAATTATATTCTTGGTGTAGTGTTTGGGTCGAAAAGGAAGGCAAATGGTTAGACAAGTAATAGGAAGTGTATGGATGATGTGTCAAGGCATTAGCCAGGCCTTATAATTCACATTGGTGGGATACATGACTTAGATAAACAACATTATGAAATCAATACAAGGGTGCATTGAATAGATAAGAATGGATATATTATGAACGTGTGTAAGTGGTATAGTTACACTCATGCAAGATAGAGTTTTTTATGCTTGCATAAATTTTTTGAATTCATTTTGATGAATATATGCATATAATATATTTAATAAAATGATTATGCTAGCAGCCGAAGTGATACAATTATTACTGACTCCTAGAGTTGAGAATATTTCAGGAGTTGCTAGATATTGCACCAAGAGAGTTGCAAGTTAAAGTAGTCACATGAAGATGGAGTACAAGAAATATCTGTCAAGGAATCACAATAATGATGGATAGAGAAAGAAAAACTTAGTTGCTAATAATACATGTGCAGGGAATGACAAGTTCACTACAATTAATAAGTTATTGAATTGGCAAGCATGAACAATTATGAGATCACTTTAAGAACTTTTGTGGCTATTGCAATAAAAATATGTTTCACAGGAAATACTAATGATCTGTTTGGTTGAATGCAAGATGGAATTATTGTAGTAAAATTGGTCTCAAATATGATGTTGTTTAAATCCATAAGAAAGACTAATGTTTACTGCTACAACATCCAAGCAAATATGAGATAGAATTTCATATTTTGGGAAAACGTTTAATTTACTTATGAAATAAAATTGATATGATATTGTCTCATGATGAATGTATATGTGTGATATATATGATATGATGGTATTAAAGTTGGAATGCTTGGGAAGAATGGATATTGTTGGGACATTGGGGCCTTAAATTGTAGATCCATAGTGGGGGTCTAGTAATGAGCTGGCGCTCTCCTTGTGTGTGAAATCCTTGACAAGATGGATCATTGAAGGACTGTGTAGCAGTGAAAGGATTCCTGAACATGGAAGGGTGAGTGAATCAAGGAAGAGGAAGCTCAAGAATTCCACAATGAGTAGAATTCTTTCCTGAAGAAGCACTATGGAATAGAGAAAATGACTTCGAGCTGAAGTATGAATACATGTGTCTGGTTCTTGGAAAGTAAAGTAACAATAGGATAAAAAAATTCAAATCGCAAAGGCATGGAGTGTTTTGAATATTTTTAATGTAAATTCTATATAATGCATCGAGGAAAGTGCATAAATAAGGGGTAGGGGAATGTAATACCCGCATGTTGATCCCTAGTTATAATTGTACATATATTTTTATAGGCTGGTGAGCCATGATATTATAGGCCAAAATGCCTATGTGATTATTAGGTCGAAGATATTAGATGCTAAAAGGCCAGTGATCCTACTATTGTAACATGTAATCATTCATACTATTAATTAAAACACATCATTGTTGTAGACCAACCAGACAAAAATAGTATGGGGGTGTAAACTCCACTAGAAAGGGAAAGGGGGGCTAACTAGAGTCTAGGAAAAAGGGATAAGATAAGGGGGATTAAGCCAAATGGAATATTATATTAATATTCCTTAAAGCCAAAGTTATGGATATAAATATATCCTAATTTCTAAGGATGGGGAAACATGTCACCCAAGTGGGGACAAGGTGGGGATAAGGTAGTTCCCAACATGACAAGGGTTAAGTTGGGAACATGCATACTTAAGGTGGAATATTATAAAATTTTCCCATTATTCACCCATTATTACATCACTCTCTACTATCCTCGATACACACTCTACAAAAATTAGCCATATTAGCATTTGGGAAGCTTGGAAGCAGTTTCTGGGTAAAATTAGGCTGAAGAGGCAAGTTGTTAGGCCTGTCTTCTATTGAAGAAGTAGGTTTTCAGGCCCGTGAGCATTGTATCTAGGTGAGAGAACTATTGTGAATTGTTTTACCAAGGTTCCAAACTACAACTACAAGGCTCTGAGAATTCCTGTCCAACCTATTTCTCAAGCCCCGAAAGGGAAGTGGGTGTCGGAGAAGGATATTTTGGAGAATTCTTGGGAATCATGCAGGAATGGGTCACATGAAATTTTGGCTAAGGAGAAGCATGCGTAAAGTAGTTGGAGAATGTTCAGGAGTCAATGCACAAAAGGTGGAAAGTAGTTAGGATTTTGGGATATTTTTTCCACATTGTAATGGTCTTAGCCCTATTGTAAATATATAAATTGTAATGGGTTTTTGGGTAGAAGTAGTCGGGAATGTTGGTTAGCCAATGAGTTGAGTTTTGAAGTGAGTGTGTTTTTGAGCGATGATTGATGTTTTCGGGAGTTATGCTTGCATTGCAGCAGAACAACTAAGGTAGGTTTGGGTATTGTTAATTGATACATGTTATTGTAAGCATAGTGTGCATTTGTAAGGATATTGCTAATGAATAAAATAAGAAGCCAGTTGTTGTGGATGTATCCTAGATTTGGGTGAAACACGTTAAAACCTTATTTCGTGGTGTGTGTTTTTGTGTTATATTTATGATGCATATGATGTTTACTATTATTGCACAATGATAATTAATTTTTAAGATGTCATTGTTATATGTTGTTATAGTCATGCGCACTTAGTTAATGATGAATGAATGAATGTTAAGTGGAGTAATGTCACGCACATGGCATATTGAATGATAATTAAAGGTTAGGTAATATAGATTGTGCACACAGTAGATGAATGGATAATGCATAGTATGGTTATGTTGAATGCATCGCTTCCCCTCATCACTATAGAACCTTGATTCTTATAGCCCATCTAGATTCCTCGGGTGAGACTTCACCTACTTTGCAGGTGATGTTGAAAGGGATGGAGTCTAAGGGTTTTGTTGGTTTATTAATTATTAACCCTTGGTATGCCCAGTGCACTCCAACAAATGGTTCTATTGCCAGGACTAATATTTGTAACTGAGGAGAATGTTTTGGAGGCCGAATAAGGAAGAGATTACATAATGGTTAAGGAGGAAGGAACGAGAATTTTCTAGAGAAAAAAATAGGAACTCACAACTTAGAAACTAAAAATGGTTGCAAAGGTATGTGTTTACAGATATTCATGAAATTTTCTTTGGTGAGTTTTTGATAATTTTGACTGAATGGTTAAAAAGGCTAGTGGAGAATGTTGGAAGATTATGATCCGAGGCTCTGAGAAACTGGAATCCTCAATTAATCAGAAAGTTGAGTACAGTAAGTAATAAAGTCTCTCACACAGTTGATTTTTGGTTGAATAGTATACTTGGGGGTTACATTAAAGAGTTTGCAATAGATTGTACCCAGTCTTATAGTGTTGGAGAGAATGAATTCTTCAAGGGTTCGCGCAAAAGATTTATGAATGCATTGTCTACCTAGATAAATATGTTGTTTTGTGACAAGAATGTTGTGAAGATATAATCTAATTTCTAGGTGCCTTTACACAAATAGGGGGAACGGGGGATGGCTGGAGGATGGTATGAGAGTGGAAAAAGATGAAAATGATAAATAAGGAACATATGGACCAAGGATTCTGAGAGAGGAAGATAGTGAATCAGATGGAGATATTGGATTATTGCGCTATGGGAAAAAATTTAGGTATAGTAAGAAGAAGACTATGGATGATAGATAAGAGAATCACATAGTGTTTGATAAAAGAGACCCTAACATAGTGCTTCAGATCACACTGTATAGGGAAAGCAAAGACAAAGAAAAGGGTCCTCAGTGCAGTCCAAAAGAAGAAGGAAGTCCATATCAGATCGGAATCTGTGTAGAACCCATTACCCCATGTGCATCACCAAGACCTAAAGAAGAAACCAGAACTTTGTTAAGAGAAATTGTAGTTAGTGGAGGAAGTTAGAACAATAGCCAAAATAGTGGGAGTAGCACAAAAAACTAGAGTTAATCAACATTACTGAAGATAATTACTACTCAAAATACAATGGAAGGAATAGATAATACATTAACAATGCCTGAATTTCAGGGAGCAGGCTCGGAAGACCCAAAGAAAAATATATTTGTATGTGATACGATATGGATTGTGAAGAATGTCCAAGATGAGGAAACGAAAATTGCGTAGTTAGCCACGACATTCAAAGGTCATACATTGTTATGGTACATGAAGTATCAAACTAGTACACTGGGAGGACAATCAAGGACATTGATATAAATTGGAAAAGATTTATTAAAGGAATTTTAGAAGCCAAAATCTGAATCATAGTATATCACAAAGATGAAAGAAATTAAAAAAATGCATAATGAGATAGTTTGGGATTACGATCATAGGTTTAAAGATGTGACATGTAGATTAACATTCCATATTCTCGATGAAAAACATAGAGAATTGTTTATTGCAGGTATGTTGCCACACATTCGTTGTCCTTTGACATAGTAGAAGGTCACATTGCAAATGGAAGCATTAGAAATTGCGTTGAAGTTAGAAACATCTCCTATAGGATATATAACACAAGAATGGTGCAAGTTCATTCACAATTGGATGTGTTGAGGATTCAATTGTTATAAATAAAGAAAGAAATGGAAAAATGTTAACAAGTTTGGTGTGTTACATGTAAGACAAAAGGCCATCATAAATATGAATGCCCAACATTTGCACAGTATATGGATGCAGGGGCATCAAACCCATTAAAACAAGGAGTGGGATACTGTGAAATATGCAAGACATGGGGACATCATTCGACTTGTTTTCCATTATTGTAGAAGTACCAGAGTACGCCCGAGAATTTATTCTGTAATTTTTGCAAGTCTGTAGGATATGATGAGAAGGATTTTTGTGCATTCGAATTAATGAGAGAATGCACTGCATATGCTTAAAAATCCAAGAATAAAATGCAACAATAGAAGGAAAAGTTCCACAATATAATACTCCAAGAGGATTTAATCAGGGTGGATGAGGAGGATTCGGTAGAGGTTGAGGATGAGGTGGATTTGGTAGAGGATGAAGAGGACCAATCATTTGTTACAATTGAAATAAACCGAGACATTTAGAAAGAGACTGTCTAAATCCTTATACAACATGCACGTACTGCAGAGCATTGGACCATGAGATGGAATATTGTCCTCAAATGATATCGAAATGACAAGCAAGAGGGAACTAGAACATACATATGATAGTGGTCGAAGAGCATGATGAACAACCTAAGATAGAAACAATTGTTCTTGGAGGAATGAGAATTGGAGCAGATGTGATAGACCAAGGGAATAACATTCACTAGTGGGTAAGCAAAGTAGTGGATCCATTACCATTGTTCGATCCAAGGAAAAAGAAAGAGACTTACCAGGAAGAAAGAAAATAAGTTATGGGAGTAGTATGGATAACATCAACTTTGACGGTATGATAAAACACCAGTATTTGATATGTCTCTAGTATATGACAATACAGAGAAGCAAACTAATAAGGTAAGTAATTTGACGATATTTTTAAGAAGTTTCTTAGATTTAATGAAGGATGAATATGTATTGAGTAGTTTCCGTAGAATGATTGACCATTTTTCCCAAGAAAGAGAGAAACCTATCGCACACAGAGAAATTAACCAGGTGCATAGTAAGAAGAGAACAAGTAGGGAGTTTCAACTCAGTGCATAGATATGAGCTTACGAAATGGATAATATAATTATGGATTTAGGATTTGATGTAAATGCTATACCGAGATAGACTTGGGAGATTATTGGCCAACCAAATATATGATTTGGTCACCGATCCAGTTGATACTAGCGAATTATCATAATACCATTCAACTCACAAGGTTAACAAGAGTAAATTTCAATATTGATGGAGTGTGTAGTGTAGCCAACTTCGAAGTGATGGACATAGTATATGGAAATACATCGTATCCAAAATTGTTAGGACTTGATTGGGAATTTTATAATCGGATGAATATTGAACTAAAGAAGAGACAAATGGTATTTTAGGTAATATACTTGAAGATCGTTGCATCATTATACCCCATGAAAGGACAAAGGTATGCAGAACTAGCAAAGAGAAAAGAGCTTGATAATATTTACAATATGATTTCCTGGATGGATTATTACATCAATCCTACAACTGAAGGCATACTCAGTTGGAGGAGTATTAGTTCATGTGCGTCAAACTCAAAATATGCTCTGGATAATTGGCAACAAAGACTGCATGAAGTGTCAACAAGGAAGTGTGCTTGAATTATCGGTGCATTGAGACAGATTGGGACTGAAATAGTCGAACCTTCAAGTTATTGTGGACTAACACTTATAAAGTATTTTATCAATGAGTTTGAAATGCAGATTCTAGATTAGAAGAGACTCTTGGCCTTAGATGTTGCACTAAAAGTGAGTTCAATGAGATGGCGGGTTGCACATAAATATGGTATAAAATATTGGTAGTAGTGAAAAAGGTTACTATAAGTTAGATTTGGGACAGAGAGTGAAAGTATGATGCTGAAATATAGTGGATTAAGTTTTCCAGTGGATCATGTTACATAATTTATTACGTAGTGGAGAGAGGTACCGATAAAATAATGGACTCACTTATTTTTTCATACTTTGGACACAATTCCCAAGAATTAGTACACAGAGATAGAAGTGCGTAGAAGAACATGAGATTGGGAAGAGCTGACCAGGAAATTCAAGGTAACCTTTAGTTTTGAAAGTAATAATCCTATGATTGACTCAACATTTTAGGTTCTCAGGAATAATATTTTTGCATCAAAAGACTTGTTGGGATCACTACCTTTGTATAGTGCACCTAGATCCACTATGATAGTTTAAGAGTTCATGCACTATTATAATGTCATAGAACAAGTCCAAGATGGGGAAGATCTAAGGAAGTTGTAGATATCAGAGACTGAAGGGGAGCACACAATAGAAGGACCAGAGGTTGAGTTATCCATATATGAAAAACCCCTAAGAACACACAAAGTGAACATTGGTATAGAAGAAAAACCTAAGTTTGTGCACATAGGAGATTACTAGAGCAAGGAAACAACTAAAAAGATCGTTGACTTACTACATGAATACCAGGATCTGTTTCCAACTAATTTCTCAAAGATGAAAGGAATCAATGGAGAAGTAGGAGAAATGAGGATTACATTAAATCCAGATGTGAAAACTACGTGACATAGACCCCTATAGAATGAATTTGAAATATAAGGAGAAGGTAAAAGCATATATAGATAGAATGTTAGATGCTAGAATTATAGAACATGTTGAAGAATCGGAATGGATTATTCCGATGGTGGTTTAAGACAAGAAGACAAGAGTGTTGTGGGGATTTTGCACCCTGCAGGAACTGAGCTTTGTTAGTTTCTACCAGTGCCTAAGATAGGAATAGAGACATAAAATAAGGATGTTCCTAGATCTGATTCATACATGAAACCCTAAGATCAAAGAAATCATGCATGGGTTGACAACAAATCTAATAGTATATCATAACACATAATTATACTAATTCTATACCAATGAATACATAAACGTATATGAACAATTATATAGAAGGAAACATCCGGTATGTCTTCTATTAATCAAAGAAGAAATATTACAAATTACCGATGTAGATTGAAGAGATGGCCTCCTTCCAAGCTCCTTTCCCAAGTCTTGCAACCAAATCACAAGAGTAACTTTGCTAGCTCTTTCCTCCTCCTTTCCCATGGGAAATGGTTTAGTTTTTATAGGACTTTAGGGACAATTCCATATATTTATTAGGATAATATTATTGATCTCATAATGGAATCCTTCTCAAGGCTAAACCTCAAGAAATCAGTGGGAAGTCTCATCCATTGAAACCAAATCAAAAAATGGGAGTTTCTAGACCTTGTCACTCCCTAGAAACATAGAAAGAGTGATAGATCACTCCTTGTTAAGACAAAAGGAGCGACCATCCCTTTCATTCACTATTCTAATGAAGATAGGGGGTGAACGAGAAGAAATTGAACTAAAAACCCAGAGAAAAAGTGGTAGTTTTTAAGGGTTAAAATGAGGGGTTTATAGGGGATAATGACCTAGTTATTAGGTGATATTTAGGTGATAATGACCTAATTATAGGTGGAAAATAAATCTATAACAAATTCCCCCTAAAGTGTGATGTCAGAATAGGTTTCTGATGGCCGAAACACTTTATAAATCAAGTCAGAGAGCTTTGGGAAAATATATTGGAGAAGAGAATCACCAGTCCTGCAGAAAAAGATCCGCGAGGTGGGCATACCCATGCTCGATAAGAAATAAAAGAGCATAGATTCCATAAATACACTATAGATCCATGCATGAAATAAGTGATGGGATGATGGACATAACAAAATACACCATGAATCCATCAAGAACCAATCATGAATCGATCATGGCCATGAAAGTATACACTATGGATCCATGCCAACGCAAGTGAAATCATAGCCACAACCAAGTAAAAATGTGGATCTATGTCACATCATAAAAATAAGTGAGATGAATCAATAATCGAGCAATCTGTGAAGTTCTCATGAATATTCTCCATCGCAGTTGGGGAAAGAATATATGATAACAAAAATGTGATCTTTCCCAAGGTCTTTGTCCTACATCTAGATGGTATGAATCTACAACATGCGAATAAATGAGCTGAAGTCAAGCATGGTAGAAACTTTTTGATTACCAGGAATTAATGTATACCATTAATAGATGCTAGGGAATCCATTGATGATGATTATGGAACCCAAGATACCTAATAGAATATACAAAGTGTGAATAAAGGAGTTGACATCGAACACTCATAGATTCATTTGATAGGATCCAATGATGTAAACCTACTGCCAAAATGAAAGGATACTTTCCACCGATGTGTGAAAGTCCCAAGGTACTGATGGGTTTCTAGATTTCAATTCTAGATAATGAAATCTAGAAACCCATGTAAACCTGTCGAAGGAGGGACTTGATGTATCCCCCATAAATTGACATGAAACAAGTAAATATAGATGGTGTGAAGATTATAATAATGGAGCACAACTGACGCAGGGATGGCAGAGAGAAAGAGGGAAAAAAGGACTCCAGGTGGTCAACGCAGGGAAACTTCCCTTGAAAAAGTATGCACGACAAATAATTTGATTCGACAACATTAACTCAGATGAATTCCATGACATTGGGAATACACCTATTAATGGATTTTGACGGGTAAATGGTGGTCAATAAGAGATAATCGATAACCCGACTATTGGATGTGATGATAGAACAAGTGCATTGTTCAAGGGAGACTCAAAGTAGTGATGTTTCCAGATAATGAAGAGAACAAGACGGAAAAACCCTCTAAAAATTCCCCACCATGATTGGTGAGTACCTCTTTTTATTTTTATGAGCTTGACAAGGATAAAAATGCTCGATATAGCTCATCTTACGATGAGTCCTTCGTCATATGTTTAGCGAACTTGAAGAAGGAAGAGTTCAGTCCCAAATGGGTCCTTCAATGTTTGGTTTCACAAGTCCAAAGAAGGTAAAATTGATGGTATTTTCATGCTTATAGAGTCTAAAAAGGTCATAAAGAAGAATCCACAATGAAATTTTTCATAAATTTAGTCCCCAGGGTTCGAAAAATCATAAAACGATAGCTAGGAGAAATTTTCTAATCATGTTGGACTAGATTATTCATTTTTCATAATTAGTCTAACGAGGCTGAAAAGGGGATAAACTATCATTTGAAAGACACCCTTTCTCACCTTTTAACAAGTGTGAAAGGAAAAAAGCTCAGTCAAAAATATTTTCATACTTAGAGAGTCTGAAAAGAGCTTAAAGGAGATTCCAAAGAGTTCCTTTTTCGTATATATTTTACGAGTCCTAAAAAGAGATAAAAGTATACTCGATAACCCATTCTCATGTATTTATGAGTATGAGAAAGAAAAAATACTAAGCTCAATAACCTATTCTCATGTATTTACGAGCACAAGAAAGAAAAAAGACTAAGCTCGAGATTGGTTTCATTTTTACACAAGCTTGAAACAAAATAAAACTATGCTTGACACTCCCAAATATAAAATCCAAAGGTAGGTGGTTGGTGTAAATGTGTTGAACCTACACATAATAAATCTAGCTAGAAAATATCACACACATTTGTAGAGAGAAATTGAGAAAGAAGAAGCAAGAGAGAAAGAATGGAAGAATTATCATTAACTGTATTCCACACTCAAAGAGTGAATAATTTACAATAGATATAGGATACATGAGTAACTAATGAGCGATAGTGGTGTTCTAGAGTGATCTAGACACACACCAACAGTTACGGGAGTGAATCACCACCTAGTCTAGTCTTTGAAACAATTACAGGAGTGAACTGCCACCTAGCTGAGTTAACTAGTCAACTAGTCTTCAGTTATAAATTGACTGAACAAAGAGTAGTGAGGATTTAACTCAGGGAATCAAGGATAATGCACTATTTTTGTGATGATACCAATGCAAGGTCTAATTATCATGGTGATGATCCCAATGTTTCATGGTGATGATCCCAATGCAACATCTAAACTCAACTCAACTAGTCAAACTAAAGTGTCAATTGAAAGAGAATATTATCCAGCTGGAATATTCTCTCCTAAAATATAGGAGACTAGATAATGACTAATTATGAACAATAAAGAAGGAAAAACCTTAGGAAAAATAAATCCTAGGTGTGTGTAAAGTAACTCCAACACCCCCCCTGAACATCACTATGGTGAAAATAAAGGATGGGTCCTGACAACAAGGCCATGTTAGGTGCCCATATACAAAATATACACTAAAATAAAGTGAGGAAAGAGGGAAAACCCCATGGGAAACCCCCCCCCCCCTCANAAACCCCCCCCCCCTCAAATTACAATGCATACAAAAAAATAAAAATGAGAAGGAACAAAAAGCAGTTGCTAAGCAACTGTGTCCTTCACTCCAAGAAGACCTCACAACTGTGCAAGTTTGTGCTCGTTGAATATTTTTTTGAAGATGTAGATGTATACACAGATCTGATGAAGTGAATGCACCATTGAGATGTCCACACATATCAACTTTCTCTTCTTGTAATGAAGAATATCCAAATAAATTTTGGATGAAACTTTGAAAACCGTGCGGTCGTTTCCGGAAAAATGATGAAATTTTATTGATTTTGAAATGATCATAACTTCAGTTCTCGAACTCCATTTCAGACAATTTTTTATTTGAAATTGGAAATTTTCCAGAGAGGAATTCAAATATTGAATTTTTTTTCTACAAATTGTGCTTAGAAAGTATCAGAATGGAGTCTGATTTGCACGACTCTCTTTTTGTTTCATGAGATACATGCATAGTGCATGCAAAAGTGTCTGCATGTGACTCCTAAGATGCATGCCATATATCTTCCACATGAATTTCAAAAAAAAATATGAAATGGAGTAGAAATCATCTTCAATTAATGGAATACAAATTTTTGTAGATACTTGTGTAGAAGGCTCTTCAAACTCAGATGATTTATCTTCCATTGGCTTTTTTACATTCTCTATCTTGTCAAAATTTTGCATGAATTCTTCCTTATTCCAAAATAAAACCTCCAATCTACTCCATAAATCATTTGGAGTGAATTCTTGTGAGCCATCATATACTTGATGGAGAATTTCGGGAGAAATAAAATAGAGGATACATCCTATGGCCATATCTTGTCTATTGAGAAAGTCATTTTTCTCATCGAGAGAATCAGGCTCTACTTCCATTTCCATAGTTACTTGGTACAAGCCTCTACATCTGAGAATAAGCATAGCTTTTGGCTTCCATTCCAAATAGTTATGAGGCGTGAGAAGTATTTCTGGCGAATAATCCATCTTTTTGTTGTCTTCAATCTTTTGCACCTGCAAATTTTTTTTTGTGTAGATTTTGCTTAGCAGTCCATCAACTCTGATACCATGAAAATGTGTTGAAATTGCACATAATAAATCTAGCTAGAAAATACCACACACATTTGCAGAGATAAATTGAGAAAGAAGAAGCAAGAGGGAAAGAATGGAAGAATTCTCATTAACCATATTCCACACTCAAAGAGTGAATAATTTACAATAGATATAGGATACATGAGTAACTAATGAGACATAGTGGTGGTCTAGAGTGATATGGACACACACCAACAGTAACGAGAGTGAACTGCCACCTAGTCTAGTCTCTCATACAGTTACGGGAATGAACTACCACCTAGCTGAGTTAACTAGTCAACTAGTCTTCAGTTAACTAACTGAACAAAGAGTAGTGAGGAGTTAACTCAGGGAATCAAGGCTAATGCACCAGTTTGGTGATGATCCCAAGGCAAGGTCGAATTATCATGGTGATGATCCCAATGAAACATCTAAACTCAACTCAACCAGTCAAACTGAAGTGTCAACTAAAAGAGAATATTCTCCAGGTGGAATATTCTCTCCTAAAATATAGGAGACTGGATAATGACTAATTATGACTAATAAAGAAGGAAAAACCTTAGGAAAAATAAATCCTAGGTGTGTGTGAAGTAACTCCAACAGTTGGTACTTTTACCCCAAGTTGAGAAGATAGAGGATTAACTCCAGAATGATGATCAAAGGCTGGAGACATGCCCCCCAAGCTTCATTTCATCCACTAATTCTTCTCCTATCACCAATTTCTATACCCAATAGACTCTTGGTTACTAATAGGAAAAAATTCCACTAGAGAGGGAGGAATAAAAATGATCAACTGACCGAGGTGGATGGAAGGAAGGTTCAACTATAAGTTGTAATGGAAGACTCGACTCAACGGGAGAGGCGACTATTTTTTTTTTTTAATGAGCTTGACATAGGAAAATAACTATGCTCATAAGGGTCTATTTCATTTTTTACCAAGCTTGACATAGTAAAAGAACTATGCTTGATGATCAGTTTCATTTTTAACGAGTTTGAAATCGAAAATAAACTATGTTTTTTTCTCGGGTTGATATCCAAACCTCAGTTTCATTTTTTAACGAGATTGAGTTGTGTTGACAATTAAAATCGTCAATAAAAATTTTCCCACAAAGTCATGAAAAGAGAAACTGCGAAACACGAGAGAGGATCTGGACCATTGAAGCACAAAGAGACCTGAACCATCGATCTAGTCCTGAAGGACTCACAATTTTGGTTATCGGAATACGTGGAACATTTAGTCCTTCGTTATCCTGAAACACAAAGTCTTGAAATTGAGAGAAGCGAAGAGTTGCAAAATGCGTACTTGTGATTTGACCGTAGCCTCTAGATCAAGGAAAGTCATGGACCGTCGATTTGATGCAAGTTTGAGGGTTTGGATTTCAGAATCATAGAGCAAGATTATATTCTGACAACGTGAAGCGTAATGCCACGTAGAAGATCTCAACCATTGGTTGTGGGCCATCATGGACCGTTGATCTGATCCAAAGGTTTCAGGGATTTGAACTTCGGGAAATTTGTGAAAGAACAATGTAATCTTGTCACCAATAGTTCTGCAAGTTTTTTGTAAGCTTACAGTTGGCATTAATACAAGAATCCACTTTTATTTACAAAAAAAAAGATAGTATGACTTCATCGTTATTTTGGAAACATGACTTTTGGGCGTATTGTTGATTGAAGTAAGGTGTGGGTAGTGGTTGATTCTCATGGTTAACAGAGTGGAAATGGTGACTATTTGAGAATGGTTATACTATGCAAAGTGTATAAATGAAAGGAACATAACTCCTTTACAGATTGTGTGAAATGCATATTGTCTTGTGATTGCACTATGTTGGACATTTGATTATGAACAATCAACTAGTTAAATACACAATAATTGTTATTTGGTCACAATGATTGTTGGTTAGTGCATCTCCTTTCACATAATGTTTTATAGATCACTTAATTAATTTCATGAACAATAATCACTCTTCTCCCCTTCCATTATTTCATTTTCTACTAATTACAAATCCCATTGCCTTCCCATATTCATTTTTCACTCCCTGTTCTAAGATTGATTATAGTCAAGATAATTTCAGTGTTAAAGCAGTTGAAAGTGGCATTTTCTTGTTTGGATTACAGTGATGTTTTATTGTTTTACTTTACAGCTAATTGTTGTTATCATTGAGCAGTAACCATGTTCTTTTCCTCTCATTATATCATGTTTCTCTCAATACAAACCCCTCACATATCCCAGAGCCCCTTTTCACCCCCTTCTCATTGATACACAATAAAATAATTTGTATGGATTGGATTGCATAAGTTTGGTACATTGTTGAGACAAATCTATTTCATATATTTAAGAGTTGTCATGCATGGTTATTTAAAATACTATTTGTTAATCACTCATGCATGAAGGAATGAGTTTTTTCAGTCAAGTTATCCATGGTCGAGGAAATAGAGGTAGAGGTAATTGGAACAGAGGCCCATGAAGGCCAAGGTTCTCCATACATTTTGATGTTGATTCACAAGATCTTGGCCAGTTGTTTCAAGCCATATTATTCAATTGGATTGGGCAGGGATTAGTCCAACCTAGTCTTGAAAGGCATCCTTTCCAAGTCCTGCAATCCCTCGGTATCCTTGTACCTCCTCACGTGTCATTGCAACTCGAGGTTCCTGAAAATGCTGGATGGCAGGAGATTGTCCACCCAACAGTCTCCCAACATCGTGGCTGGACCAAATTTTCCTTGCTTGATCCTCCACCTATTAACCCCATTGTGCAATCTTCCCCTGACCACTCGCCAGTGCAATCCTCCCATGCTAGCAAGAGATTGAAAACTGAGGCCCACCATGCCCTTGACAAGGGAAAATCCACTGTTTCCCCTTCCTCACACTCCAATGGCTCTAACAAATCTGTGTCTTCCCAGATGCATTTGAGGGACGATTGTTCCCATGTGATCAGTGAGATTAGGCCTAAAGGCTCTGCATAGCCAAAGGAAAATTCAGGAAAGTCGAAGGGTAATAACAACAATCAAGGAAAGATTTCATCTTAGAGTGGGAAATATGGTTTTTGAGTTGTTGATGGAAGTTGACTTCAGGAACATTTGGACAACATGTTTTATTTTAGATATATGAGTAATATTTTTGAAAATAATTTCAAATATTATGAGATAAATTTGCCAAAAGTGAATATGTTGATGGGAGACACAAGGAGGTGTGTTTTACTTAACTAATGGTTATGTTATGTTTTTTATGATTGCTATGAACTAAAGGGAGTCACAAGGGGTCCCACCTACTAGTTATTATTTATTTATGACCTTTATTATGATTATTACTTCCCCCCTAACTAAAGTTGGTTGAGTCTTTTAATTAACTTAACTAATAAGTTGGTTCAACTACTTCAACCAATTCTGAATTGTTTAAAAGAAAAGGAAAGGGAGGAAAAAGAGGAGGATAGAAGCAGAAGCAGACTAAGGTTTTCTCTTTGAGTTTATGTTGAGATAGTTCAGTTTTCATTCATTCATTTATTCATCACAAGCCTAATTCTCTTTTAAGATAGCAGGGTCTTATTGTAGACAACAATATTCAGGGCTGAATCACATCATCCAGACACTTGTTTTTTTAGAGGTGTTGATCTATCTTTGATAGTCTGTGTAGACTTGTCTGTTTGTGAATTATTTTTCATGACTGACAAAGGCTATTGTGCAGAGTCGAGTGGGTAGTAATCTGTGACAAGATGGTCCAGCTTTTAGAGTTCATTTTTGGTTTTCTGGAAGAGGTCCTTTTGTATGTTCCATCGGGGATGTCTAAGTTTGACTTTGGTCCAAAATTTCTGCATGAGATTTTGTAAAGAAAATGACTCTTTGGTGAATTTGAATGAAATAAAGGATTGCGTTATATCTCATCTGTCTTGATTATCATCTTGGTGACTTTAATTCTATCTTTACATTCATTTCAGCAACTGATATAATCAGAAAATTACATAAAAATTAAATTTACAGCAAGCTTTTTGTTGATAAAAGACTAGCCTAAGCAATCGTAATTAATACTTATGAGTTAGGAGGTTATTTTTGTTGGCTATAAACATAGGGTGATATTCCCGTCTAGTTTTCTCTAGCCAAGAAGAGTCTGAAAATACTTGAGTAAGATCATTTCATATCTTTTCCTCAACATTTATTTGGCGACCGTACTGGGGAGATCTTTGATATCTCTCTGATTAATTTTTATACTCAATTTTCATCGATACATATTTATTTTTCTTAAATTGATTCTTTGACTATTTTTCTATTAATGATTGTTCCTGTTGCGAGGCAGCCCAATATTGAGCATGGTCTCCAAGACCAGACCAACATTGCTTTGAACTTATTTCATACTAATTTAGGCACTTCTAGGACTCATGTTGAGCTTAACCGTTCTTTGGAAGCGATTGAACGAGATATTAGTACTCAAGAACAATTGGAGTCTATACATAGACAACCTACAAATCAACAATAACCCTTTTGTTTCTTCAAGTTTTGGCCTTTATTTCATGTCCTTAGATTCTCGTGCTTCTAGAAGAAGAAGAGGCTTGTCACTTGAAATCAATCCTATTGTTGAAATAGGAAGAAATAATGTTGTGTTATCTATCCAACAAAGTTATCTAAGGAGAAATTTATCTGATTCATCCAGCTCGTCCTTATTTCCTTCATCTATAATCCACAAGATGGCATCTATTGGTGGATGTGGTGGAACTGGAAGTGCTCCATATTCTCAATATTCATCATCGAAATTGATTGGTAGATTATATAGCCACCATATGCCTATCCAATCCACTACAAACCCCATCAAGGTCATTAAAAAGTATGGGCTTTTTCAACTTGAAGAAGATGCCACAACCACATCGTGGCATGTGTCCTCTCCTCTTAACCTAGCACCTGCTACTTTTCTACTACCGAAGTTTAAAGAGAACTTGCCTAAGTTTTTAGGAAATAACACTATCAATACAAACGAATGCCTAGTGGAATTTTCCAATGCTTTTCATAACATAGGGGCCAACGACAATGATACTTGCATGCGCTTGTTCGTCAATTCCTTGGAAGGAAAGGCTTTGGATGATTTCTTTGATCTTCCTCCTAAGATTCTGTCTACTTGGGAGGAGTTAATATATTGGTTCCGATCCACTTATGGTCAATCCAATATCACTGTCGAGAATTTAAGAGAATACAATAACAACACCTATAAGGAGGGTGAGACCATCAAGTCTTTCAACTTGCATTTCACTAAGTTATACAACCAAATCCCCAAACTTATCCACCCTCAGAACCAAGCATATTTCATGCATTACTACAATGCATTTCCTTCTCCCTATTGTCATAGGCTTGAGGAAAAATCCATTGATAATCTCGGTTCCGATCTGCATACTTTCTCAGAGTATGGAGAACAGCTTGAAAGAATTGGTCTTCCCCAGGGAGAATCAGTTAGACAGACATACATGTCTGCCCTATTGCAGATAGTACAAGATATGAACAATCACATGATAGCATTCGAGCGAAAGGGCACAGTCTCCCCTCTCACCCCTAGAGCTTCATCTTCTTCTGCACCCCCCTTTAGAAATCCGGTTGAGAAAAAAATTCATCCTAAAGCTATCCTGCCTTGGAGTTGGTGTAAATTTTGTGAGGAACACCACAAGGAAACCAAATGTTAGGTAAAGAAGAGTGCCAAAGATAATATCTTTGGTAAAAGACCAGAAGCTACTATTGATGTCCTAGATTTTGTAGATCCAGAGGATGTCATGGTCATCGACACTAGGAACAAGGCCTATACTCCCAAGGGAAAATTTGATCCTCCCCGCAGTTTTTATAGCCCGAGCTCATCCTCAACCGCTGCTACTCTCCAGGTTCCTAAATTTCATGAGAGTAAAGGAATCACTCATCCTCCCCCTTCTTCCAAATACAATATCTTGAATTAGTTGGCCAACATCAAATCATATGAAACCCTTCTAGACATGGTTGTCGTCCCTGAACAACAAATGCATTTGAAACAATTCATGGAAGGAAAATCTTCCATTGTAGCCAATATTTATGAAGAGGTAAATGAAGAGGATTCTTCTATAAATAAAGTATGTCTACATCACTTTACATACCCTGTAAAAAAAAACCCTTTTTATATTTTTGTAAAGATTATGGATAATATTTCTCATTGTTGCCTCATTGATGGTGGTTCGGGCCCCAATGTGATGTCAAATATTATTATGGAAGAGCTAGGCTTGTCTTGTACAAATGCAAATTCTAGAAGCATGCTCTCCTATAATAGTCTACAACAAACAACCATAGGTGATATTAAGGATGTGACCTTGGTTTTATGCGCTCATCCTGAGATAAGAACAACCCTCAGTATTCAGGTAATTGATATGACTGTAAGAAATTAATCAATTATCTTGGGAAGGGACTTTCAAGCCTTAATAGGTGGATACCTCTCACTCGAAGAGACAAATTTATCTATTACTTAGAATGGTAAGAACATCATAGTCCTTAGAGAAGGAAGGATTTCACCCTATATAGAGAGTGTTTCACAATCTAGTATAAACTATATCGAAGAAGAGCTAGGAGTGTATTCCATATTTGCTGAAGAGGATAATACTCCTTTGGAACAAATAAATTTATAAGATGATATGTGTCACATGCACTTTGATGGTTCATGCTCTAATGAAGGTAATGGGGCTGGTATTATCTTGGTGTCCCCTGTAGGAAAAATTCATAATCTGTCTTACAAGTTAGAGTTTCCCTGTACAAATGATGTCACTGAGTTCGAAGCTTTATTATTAGGCATTAAAAATGCCTTTAATATTGGTTGTGGTCACCTTTCAGTTTTCAGATATTTTGAGCTTGTTGTGAGCTTGATATGAAAAATGTGTTCCCCCTAGCAACAATTTGATAGAACGATACTCCCAAACTGTTTGGGCGCTTATCTAAAACCTTTTATCCTTCAACATCACTCATGTTAAGAGGGAGTTGAACTCAATGGCTGGTCGGTTAGCTATCTTTGCAGCTTCTCCTAATATTCAACTTTTTCCTTACATGCCTGATTGTTCTTTTCAATATCTATATTGTCCATGTATCCCTAAAAATGTAGAATGTTGGTAGGACCTCCCTAACAATGAGAACATTTGTGTTTTTTTTAGGGATGAGCCTCTTAAGCCTGAGGAAATTATTTCCATAAGAAACGATAAGATTTTTGAGAACTTGACTCCTCTAGACTGTTCGTTTTCATTGAGTGTTGTAGGCAACAAAGAAAAACAGAAAGAGGAGGAGATACGAAGGGAGGTGGGTGAAACCATCTCTATGAACATTAACGTAAGTACCCACTGTTTTGATAGAAAAAAAAGGGAGTTTTCCAAGCTACTTGGTGAATTTCAAAAGGTTTTTTCTTGGCCTTATAAGGATCTTCGTGGTTTTGATCCTGTGTTTTTACAAAATTCTATTTCCATCAAGGAAATCATGAAACCAATTATGCAAGAACAAAGATCTATTAACTCTTCTTTTAAGACAATTTTTCAAAAGGAGTTGGAAAATTTCTTAAGGGATGGGATTATTTATTCAGTCCATCCTGGATGGGTTTCCAATTGGGAACCTTCTTCGAGGACCACTGAGAATATTAGAACCTGTATCAATCTTCGAAATCTCAAGCAAGCTATTATGAGAAACCCTTTTCCTTACCTCAGTATGGAAATGGTTCTGCAACAAGTTGTAGAGTCACAATTAAGGCCCTTTATTGATAGTTTGTTGGGCTGCAAGAAGATCAAAGTAAAAGGGGTAGATGCTCACAAAACCACTCTTATCACTAATTGGGGTACCATGCCTTACCAATTCCTTCTTTCTATCTTACTTGATGAAAGTATCGCTTTTAGAAGACATGTGCACACGACTTTTGATGAATTGGTCAGTCTCCATCTCTATCTTGGCGATTTAATCATGTGCGTCAAGGGACTGATAATTACATCATAATTTCAAGTGTTGGGTCCTTTCCAAATTGTTTTTTTCTTGGACACTAACTCTTACATTTTAAAGAATTTACAGAAGCAATTGTTTTCCTACAGTGCTAACAACCCTCACTTGAAATATTGTGAGGAACCAATGTGAAAAGCTCTAATGCTGATTGGATTTTTTGTATACTAGTAGCCTAGCTATGCTTTCAATTTTTGTGCTTCTTTTCTATGCTTTACAGTAGTTTGATTTCTTCCTTCTGAGTTAATTTTTTTTTTTTGCTGTGTGTCATTTCTATCTTCTATTGATGCTGTTTTAGTTTCTGCAATTTTAGTTTCGTCATGATTTTGTTTCTTATTATCTTTAGTTAATTTGGTCAAATAGGATGTTGGATCAATTCTACCACAATGACACTCCTGCAAAGCATTGTTAGCCAATAACAATCAATCTTACACAACTATTATGATTTCTCCTCTGAAGGGCCCTTGAAATTGTTATATATTTCCACTGTTGTTTTACAAGTAATTGATTACCTCCCGCTTCTTCTTACCATTTCTTCATCCATTGAGGTTTTGAGAGAAAGTAAAAAAAAGGGGAGGGGGATTTTCTCCTTGAAGTTAAAAGCAAATTCCAGTTGAATGATTATGAATACAGTGGTAAAACCCCTCATACTTATCACTTTTCATAAATTATTCCCAAATTCTCGGTCATCTTTCCATTAAATTTGCTCACTTCCCCCTGTTGCATAATCTTCCTGGTTATACCTTCTATGCCTGTTGTTCTCGGTCTGAGAAACTGTGAGTTCTGAGTTCTAAATCTGTTAAAAACAAATTTCCCTGTGGATTCGCCAGTTTGTTGACGATTAAAATCATCAATGAAGTTTTTCCCGCAAAGTGTTGCTAAAGCCTATTATTATAAAAGATAAATAATAGTATTAGGTGGGACCCCCTTGTATCAGTGAAGATCAGATCTGTTCACATTTGATGTCATGATGATGTGTGACATGACTTACATGGTTGATGAGATCTTGTTGTTATTGGCTATGACTTGAGCTTATGAAGGGTTGGTTCCTTATGTTACTATGGCCTGTGCTATTCATTGATATCATTGCTATCTGTTCTTATCGCACTTGCACAAAAAACATGTTAGTGAAAATGCATAAAAGGCAGTTTAGATAAAGGAAAAAATACTATAACAAATGCAAAATAAAAGGGATCCAACTCTGCAATTTTACTATACTACATACATGAAAGGTTAAAATGGTTATGGTTAGATCCTAGCTAGCAATTTAATGGTCATACAATTTAATTGAGTTATATGGTCGATATACATATGGTATATCTTGGGAGGATAGGATATGGGTGGCGCATTTTGAAAAAGCAATAGGCACTAATGGTTATGTGATTTAATTATGTTATATGGTACATGGTTGTTTTATGTATGGCATAAGTTAAGGAATATGATGGTCGCGCTATTGGATTTTAATGAGGTGATGGTTTCGATACATGGTCTGATTGATGGTGTTAATGAATAACTTGTTGTCATGTACTATTGAATTTAATTGACTGTGGGTGGACATGATGGGCATTTACTGCACGTCGCCCTTACTCCTTCTGCTAGTCACCACCCTAGTCGGGCTAGTGTTCGACCTTGCTTCTATGGTTATGCTTTGATTTCTTAGCAGAGAGGAACCGCTTGGCCAACTCGCGTTTTAAGGAATTCGATTATAGGTATGTATTTTTTTTTCCATTCATGAGTCTACTATGGTTATGAAATGATTACTGGCTCAGGTGTATTGGTTTGTTCTTTCCTGAAGTGTTGCAACTATGTAAAAAATTGTGATTTGGAATTAAGCGTTGATGGTTCTTTCTGCAATAATATTGAATTCATAGTGGTCATCCTGGGCATTAGTAGCCATAGGTATTTTCTGTGATCTTTGTTGCTTTAGTTGGAGGGTTTTTGTTGGTCTTGGTTGGATGGCTTCCATCACGTGTTCACATCACTATATCCAGTCTCTAGATTTTATGACTTTTAATGGTTGATTTCACAAATAAGGGTTGCGCAGTGGGTTTTCTGTTCTTACTCGTCCTTGTCTTCACCTCAACATTGTGGTTGTTTGATTGAGAGCCATGAGGGATATACCCTACGTGTGTTAAATATCTTTACTGGTTGAGTTACAACCTCGGTCCTCTGTTATAGCCTTCCTGTCACAGGATTTGTTAACTATCCATGAATAAGTCATGGTTCTCTTTGTGTATGCATTGTTGGTCTCAGAGGTTTCACCATTACAAGGAATTGGCTCTGTTCTCCCAGTGTTCGCTACGGAACAAACCCTTATCCCTCCAGTATGAAGGTTGATAGAGAAAGTAGGCCTGGCCTGTTGGGTTTACTACTTGGTTATTGTTGGATGGTTGTATATTGTCTACTAATTTGAGTACGGGCTCCCCCAATTTTTCATGTGCCAGTCGTGTTGGTTTGGTATCTAGTAACGACCTTTGTTATAACAATGGTAAACCCTACATGGTTAATTGCACAATTCAAAACACATAGTCACTCTCCTTATGTTTAATAACTCAGTATTGTTAATTGAGAGGGTCACTGCCCCGATTTGAATTGAAGCGTGGTTATGCGTGGTTTCCACAACTTGTTAGGTCGATTGATTTTTACGAAAGTGGTGAATTGGTTGGTTGATACACAGTCATTGGTATGTTTTCACTAAGGATTATTTGGATGTTTTAGCTGGCATTGGTTACAATTGCTTAATGTTGCTCATGCATACCATGCTGTGTGTGTGGTGTTTCCACACAATGAAATAATGGTCAATGTAACTATTAGTTCCTTTTGGGGCCGAATAATTATTGAAACCAGGATGATTGTAGAAACTACATCCACTGTATTCTTATTATTGTTTGATTGTATAAGCCCAATTTTTACACAACATAGTTGCTTACAATTTGAGTAAATCGAAGAAATACTGTATTGGATCTATGGCTCAACATGATGGGTTGAGTTATTACTATGACCATGTGTTTGGTTTTGTAAAATGGAGATGTTGCATTGTGGTGTTTTGGTGGTTGTGCACTATGTATAATATGGATAACTTGGGTTCCACACTCAGAAATAGTCATAGATTTTTAACCATGATTATGTGGCAATCTGATTATTTGTTTTATGAAGATAGGCATGTTGTTGATATCTCATCGTGTTGGATGGATGGCCCAGATTTTTAGAGTCACATAGAATTGGGCTTATATAGTGAAAAAATTACACTTGCATGATTAAATTATTTTGTGCATAGCTTGTGTTGGAATGGTGGTTGTTATCTGTCCGTTTAGATGTCAATTCAAGTTTGGCAATTTAATATGGATTATTGGTCTTACTGCCTCCACATATGTTTAATGAATATCATTGCATTCTAAATGAAAGGCCCGATTGCAGTGATAATATGACTTCATCGTTATTTTGGAAACATGACTTTTGGGTGTATTTGTTGATTGAAGTAAGGTGTGGGCAGTGGTTGATTATGATGGTTAATATAGTGGAAATGGTTACTATTTGAGAATGGTTTTAATATGCAAAGTGTATAAATGAAAGGAACAAAGCTCCTTTATAGATTGTGTGAAATGCATAGTGTCTTGTGATGGCACTGTGTTGGACATTTGATTATGAACAATGAACTAGTTAAATACATAGTAATTTTTATTTGGTCACAATGATTGTTGGTTAATGCATCTCCTTTCACAAAATGTTTTATAGATCACTTAATTAATTTCATGAACACTAATCACTCTTCTTCCCTTCCATTATTTCATTTTTCTCTAATTACAAATCTCGTCGCCTTCCCATATTCATTTTTCACTCCCTGTTCTGAGATTGATTAGTGTCAAGATAATTTTGGTGTTAATGCAGTTGAAAGTGGCAGTGTCTTGTTTGGATTACAGTGATGATTTATTGGTTTACTTTATAGTTGATTGTTGTTGTCATTGAGAAGTAACCCTATTGTTTTCCCCCTCATTATATCATGTTTCTCTCAATAAAAACCCATCACATATCCCATAACCCTTTTTAACCCCCTTCTCATTGATAAGTAATAAACCAATTTGTATGGATTGGATTGCATGAGTCTGATACATTTCTTAGCCAAATATATTTCATATTTTTAAGAGTTTTCATGTATGGTTATTTAAAATACTATTTTCTAATCAATCATGCATGCATGAATGCATTTTTTCAGTCAAGGTAGCCATGGCCAAGGAAAAAGAGGTAGAGGTAATTGGAACAGAGGCCCAAGAAGGCCAAGGTTATTCATACATTTTGATGTTGATTCACAAGCACTTGGGTAGTTGTTTCAAGCAGGGTTCTTCAATTGGATTGGGTAGGGAGTAGTCCAACCTAGGCCTAAAAGGCCTCCTTTCCAAGTCCTGCAAGCTCCCGGTATCCCTGTATCTCCTCACATCTCATTGCAACCTAAAGTTCCTAAAAATGATGGATGGTAGGAGATTGTCCACCCAATAGTCTCCCAACATCGTGGCTGGCCCAACTTTTCCTTGCTTTCTCCTCCACCTATTAACCCCATTGTACAAGCTGCCCCTGGCCACTCATGAGTGAAATCCTCCCATGCTAGCAAGAGATTGAAAACAAATGCCCACCATGCCCTTGACAAGGGAAGATCCACAACTGCCCCTTCCTCACCCTCCAATGGCTTTGACAAATCCATGTCTTCCTAGATGCATTTGAGGGACGATTGTTCCCATGTGATCAGTGAGATTAGGCCTAAAGGATCTGCAAAACCAAAGGCAAATTCAAGAAATATGTTTTTTGAGTCATTGATGACAATTGACTTCAGGAAATTTTGGACAACATGTTTTATTTTGGATATATGAATAATATTTTTGAAAATAATTTCACATATTATGAGCTAAATTTTCCAAAAGTGAATATGTAGATGGGAGACACAAGGAGGTGTGTTTTACTTAACTAATGGTTATGTTATGTTTGTTATAATTGTTACAAACTAAAGGGAGTCACAAGGGGTCCCACCTACTAGTTATTATTTATTTATGAACTTTATTATGATTATTACTTTTCCCCCTAACTAAAGTTGGTTGAGTCTTTTAATTAACTTAACTAATAAGTTGGTTCAACTACTTCAACCAATTTTGAATTTTTTAAAAGAAGGAAAGGGAGGAACAAGAGGAGGATAGAAGAAGAAGCATACTAAGGTTTTCTCTTTGAGTTTATGTTGAGATAGTTATGTTTTCATTCATTCATTTATTCATAACAAGCCTAATTCTCTTTTATGATAGTAGGGTATTATTGTAGGCAACAATATTCAGGGCTGAATCACATCATTAAGACACTTTTTTTTTCATAGGTGTTGATATATCTTTGATAGTCTGTGTAAACTTGTATGTTTGTGAATTAATTTTCATTACTGACAAAGGCTATTGTGCAAAGTCGAGTGGGAAACATTCTGTGGAAAGTTGATCCAACTTTTAGAGTTCAGTTATGGTTTTCTATTAGAGGTCCTTTGGTATGTTCCAACGAGGATGTCTAAGTTTGAATTTGGTCCAAAATTTATGCATGATATTTTGTAAATAAAATGACTCTTTGGTGAATTTGAATGAAATAAAAGATTTCTTTATATCTCATCTATCTTGATTATCATCTTGGTGACTTTACTTCTATCTTTACATTCATTTCAGCAACTGATATGTGAAGAAAATTACATAAAAATTAAATTTCTAGCAAGATTTTTGTTGATAAAAGACTATCCTAAGCACTTGTAATTAATACTTGTGAGTTAGGAGGTTATTTTTGTTGGCTATAAACATAGGGTGATATTCCCGCCTACTTTTCTCTAGCCAAGCAGAGTTTGAAAATTCTTGAGTAAGATCATTTCATATCTTTTCATCAAAAACATGGAAATGGGAACCATGCTCGTAGCTATCATATTTATGATGGCTTCCAAGAGGATAATATGCCAAAAGGAATACATGTCAAGGGATAAACCTCGATCATGGCTTCAAAGAGATTTTCTCTAGATGAAATAACAACACATTGGAAGGAATACATGTCGAGGGGAACGATAGGGGTAGGGAGAGCAGGCTCTAAAATACCTATCAAAGATATCACCAGGTCAACTACTAGATCTGTGTCATAAGAAGGGATATATTTCTTCTCATTCGAGGTTGAATGCATGGGACATGTTGCCACATAATTGACCTGCGACAGGGGGGATGATGCTGGCATATAAGGACCATTCAAGGAAGTCGAATGGTTTTCCATCATATGAGGGCCAATGGATGAAAGTTGGTCTATGGTCATTATGATTCCATTGTGATGGAAACACAGCACTTGAAATATTGTGGACACAAAATCTTACATGGAGTAAACATAGTATCACCCGATCATAAAATTAAAGTCCAAGAGGTCATGGACTACCATCACATCGATGTAGAACATTTCTCCCACCAAAGTAATAGGAACATGAGTGTTGAGGAAAATATATGAAATAATCTTACTCAAGCATTTTCAAATCTTTCTTGGCTAAGGAAAGCTAGATGAGAATATCACCCTATGTTTACAGCCTCAAAAATTGTTTCCTAATCCACAAGTATTAGTTACAAAGGCTTAGAATGATTTTAAAAAAATAGAAGATTGTTGTAAAATTCAACATTTTTATATAATTTTTTGGATATAACAGATGCAAAAGTAAATGTGAAGACAAAAGCAAAAATAACAAGTCACATATTACCACAGATGAGATAGAATAGAAATCTCTTATTTCATTCTAAGAAATCAAAAGAATCGTTCTCTTTACAAAAATCCCTAAGGGAATTTGCACCAAAGTCAAACATAGATGTCCCCGATGAAAACCATACAAAAGTACTTCTGACAGAAAGTAAAAATCTAAACTTTAAAAGATGGATCATCTTGCCACATATTGCTTCCCACTTGAAT
The DNA here is from genome assembly GCA_009831015.1 of Picea engelmannii. Taxonomy (NCBI): domain Eukaryota; kingdom Viridiplantae; phylum Streptophyta; class Pinopsida; order Pinales; family Pinaceae; genus Picea; species Picea engelmannii. The sequence continues at coordinate 50,008 of ML803660.1, forward strand.
ATGCACAATATCCTTTACCAGTCATGAAATTTAATTCATAACAGACAAGTCTACATAGACTATCAAAGATAGATCAACACCTCTGAAAACAAGTGTCTGAATGATGTAATTCATCCTTGAATCTTGTTGTCTATAATAGGAACCTATTTTCGTAAAAGAGAATTAGGCTTTTAATGAATTGAAGAATGAATGAAAACTGAACTATCTCAATAAAACTCAAGAGAAAAAATTAGTATGCTTTCTCCTTCTATTCTCCTCTTGTTCTTCCTTCTCTTTTTTCCTTTAAGAAATCAAAATTAGTTGAGGTAGTTCAACTACCTCTTTTAGTTAAGTTAACTAAAACTCAACTAAATTTTAGTTTAGGGGATGAATTAATATAATAATAATAAGGGTATTTAATAAATAATAACTAGTAGGTGGGACCCCTTGTGACTCCCTTTAGTTTCTTACCAAAAATAAACATAACTAGTCAATCAATCAAACACATCCCTCCTTATGGCTCCCATCATCATTCTCATAATTTGGAAATTAAACATTAATGATATTTTAAACCATATCCAAAATATCCAAAAATAGTATGCTGTCCAAAAAATTCAGTAGTCAACTGTTCTCAACAATCAATAATAAAATATACTCAAAAACCATATTTTCCACTTTGGGATGAAATTTTCCCTTTGTTGTTGTTGTCTCCCTTTGAATTTTCTGAATTAGCCTTAGGTTGTGTGGAGACTTTAGGCTTGATCTCACCGATGACATGAGAATAGTCATCTCTCAAGTGCATGCGGGATGAAATAGATTTGGCTTAATCACTTGAGGGAGAGGAGGGGGCAACACCAACTTTTCATTTATCATGCCTGTGGTGGGCTTCATTTTGGAGTCTCTTGCTTGCGTGGGAAGACTATACAGGTGAGTGTCCAAGGGAAATTTGGACATTTGGTTTAACCGGTAAAGGAGGAGCAGGTAGAGACAAATTGGGCTAGACACGATGTTGGGAGACTGTTGAGTGAACAATCTTTTTCCATGTGTCATTCTCAGGGACTTCAAGTTGTAATGAAACATGAGGGGGAACAGAGATACCAGGGACATATTAGGGTTGGAAGGGAGGCCTTTCTGGCCTAGGTTGGACTACCCTTATCCAATCTAATTGAAAAATACAGCTTGGAAGAGTTGGTTTAACTCTTGTGGATCTGCATCAAAATGTATCAAGAATCTTGGCCTTCTAGGCCCTCTGTTCCAATTCCCTCTGCCCCTGTTATTTTGTCCATGGCTTCCTTTGTTGAAGAAGCTTATCCTGTACGAAGCGTTTATTATCAACTATATTCTTAAACAAACCATACATGACATCTCTTTAATATGAAACAAATTTTGGCTCAACAATCACATCAGACCCATGCAATCCAATCCATAAATATCATTTAATACGTGTTAATGAGCAGGGGGTGAATAAGGGTTTTGGGATATCTAAGGGGGTTGTATTGAGAGGAAAAGTGATAAAATGAAAGGGAGTAAGAACATGATTATAGATCAACAAATCATTAAACAATCAATTGTGTAACAAAATCATATAAACTGTGACTCATCTTTGTGTCGTCCATTAATTTCTTTAATAGATAGTTTCCATTTAATTTTAATTTAATTTTAAGAATAGGGTGTGCAAAGTGAATCTGGGATTGTGAGGGGATTCGTAATGAGCGAAAAAGTGAGAAAATGATAGGGGATGATAATGGATATTGTTCATAAAACAAATTAAATAATCAATAATCATAATTTTGTATTAGAATCAATCCAAAAAGCACCAACATTCACAGTTTCTCAATTGTATACCAAATTGTTTGATGTTCCAATAATTAAATTTCCTAGAATTCCTCAATTCATAATAGTTTGTGCAATCATAAATTATAAACAAAACAACACTTCCATTCAAAAGTCCTATTTAACAAAGCAATGATCCTTTCATTATTTCCTTTCTTTTAAAAATAATCAAAAAATGCACAACAATATGCTCGACATCGATCCCTGATAATCCATAATGCATCACGATAGTAATCAACATCCATTGTTTACCAATTAACAATCGGGCCCAATTAAACTGTACAGATGTCTCTTTTCAAATGCGAACAAACTTCAAAATATGCTCGATTATACACAGTCCTCATCATATCAATTGACGAGGTCTTGCAATGAAACAATAGTCAACCAAAACATAAAACCCGAGCCTTATCACTATGGATATAAATTCCTTCTAAAACAATTGGTAGTTTGTGTGATGTTCCAATATAATATATGAATCGAATATAACCAACTACACACAGGCATCATTTTTTTTAAACTGGCCAGAACCCTCATCAGGATTAGCAAAACCACATGGGTGTTTCCATTTTCAATCAAGATTATGCTGGTAAAAACACAGTGAGCAAAACCATAATGAGTAGGAAGACAACCCTCGACTGTGTGCAAGTTCATGTTTCATTCTTATTAAAAAAAATTAACCATAAAAGAATGAGACAAAGACTCGACAATAGAGAGTGTTTTCTTTTCAAAAAGACCTCCATAACCATTTCACTAATACCCAATACTAGACAACCCAAGAAAGTGCCCAAGGTGAGCAAAGACGATGGAGTCTACATCAGGATCTGTAAAAAATCAAATGCAGGGAAGAAACAAGAGTTCGTTCATCCTTATCATCAACACATAGAGCTAAAGGTCTTCCGAGACTTATCAACCACAGGAAAAAATACCTTTCGAAAAAGACATAGTAGTGAGCCATGCAATATTACTTATTACTCCAAGTCTAGGCAATGAAACCAATAGTTAACCACCGAGGAGAGTAAATAAGGGTAGGGTAAAATAACCAGTGCGCATGGTGCATTTACCAATTGCAGAGGGAAGATGAGGGTTGACTTAACAATGGACGTTATAAAAAAAAACACAAATATATAACATCTCTATCCAATACTTAAGATTCAAACAACTTGACAACAACACTAGTGAGGACACACTCATCATTTTGTAAGAATTCTCAAATACAAATTGTATCAATACACAACCATACATACATGTATTAACGTTAGGTCCAACCAAGACTGGATCTTGGGATACTTCGGTGAAAAGAGAGTAAGAGCGGGCCAGCGACCATGACTTGGGGTTTGAAGAAATAACATGACAACTATTGGCAATTCCTTTGTGACTGGGAAAGGGTTACCACCATGAGTATGAGGGAACGGAATAACTGAGAATAATACACAAAAAAAAACCCTCCATTGTCAACACACAACCATATTGTACCACTGTTCACTTATTATAATGTAGAGACCCGTCATGATACTAAATTGACCAAGAAACAACCAATGCGCAACTTAAAATACTCATTTCTTTGCTTGCAATCATAAACATTTTACGGTCATCACATAAATCCATAACACACATCTACACAGTCGAAATTCTCAACAACACACAAAATCCAAGCATCACTGAGCCATCATTTGTTCATACAACAGAGAATACCTCATGGATGGAGAGAAAAATAATCATACATGTGGAAAAACACTTAAATGGTGATTTGGTCAAGACTTCTTTCTTCCAAGATCCTGAAAATGTGGAGCTTCACAACCAATAGAGTTAAATATGAAACAATCCAACAATGCTAGTGTGACGGGTGATAGGGGAAGTATGGAGTGATGTGTAGTAAATGCACATTGCTTCCATCACCTGGCCTATTCAATTCAAAGTACGAGACAACCCAATAAACATCAAATTCACCAACAATTAAACCATGTATTCAATGCCAAACCATCATGAAATCTGCGACGATATCCATTGCATAGTGCACCACCCAATTTCATTTACATGTCAACCCTTGCAATAACTCCATGCCATAATACATATTACAATGCTATATGCACCCCATTCAAATCTAATGAAATTCACATAGTCCACTAACCAACAATATCATAATAGTTAGGACTAACACTAATATCCTTTAACTTTTCCATTCGAACTTGCATATAGTCCTTTATCATAGCTCAAACATATAACTTCTTTCCCTTTGTTACCTTTTAGGATTTTTTCATAGGTTTTTTTCTTTGTTTTCATCATACTACCATTAAAATATCTCTTGCATATATGTGGCTAGGTGATTGATCATAAGCTTAAATAATATAAACTATAAATAACATGCTCCTCATAACCATAAAATTGTTTTGTTTGTAGAAATCATTCCACAAAAGGCATCATCCACCTATTATCATGTCAAATGAAACCAAGACTACATTGTCACAAAATGTAAGACTGTGTAGGTAGCATAAAAAATAGCAGCAAAACATGTATAATATGTCTATCCTTGCGGCTCTAGGCTACAAAGGGGTCCCACCTACTAGCATTATATTAATAACATAGTTAAATAATAGGGCTTAAGCAACACTTTGCGGGCGAAATTCATCGTTACGATTTTAATCGTCAACAAACTGGAAACTCCATAGGGAAACCTATTTCCAACAGATTAAGAGCTCATAATGTCTGGTTTCACAGACCAAGTAACATCAGATCAAGAAGATAGAAATCATAATCATTATGCTACAGGGGGAAGTGAGTGGATTTAATGGAAAAACGACCAGGAATTTGGGAATAACTCATGGAAAGTGTTAAGTATGAGGGGGGTTTTCCCTGTAAGCATAATCATTCTACTAAAAATTGTTCTTGACTTCAAGGAGAATTTTTTTATGAACTTGTTCTTTTGAATCTTGAAATGGATGAAGAAAAGGAAAGAAGAAGCAGGATAAAACCAACTATCTCATAAAACAACAGTGAAAGCAGATAACAATTTCAATGATTCCTTCAAGGGAAACATCATGACAACTGTGTAATATTTATTGTTATAGATTAACAATAATTTGTCGAAGCGTCGTTGTGGAAAAACTGATCCAACATTTTATTTTTGACAAAAATTGAAGTCAAAATAACAAAATCAAGAAATGTCATAACATAAATGAAACAACAAAATTGAAATAAGCAGAACTGAAATGACAGAAAATGAAATAACATAAATGGAAAACTACTAATGTGAAAGAAGAAATGAAAAACTACTAATGTAAAAGCATAAATGAAAACTACTATAATACAGAAACAATACAAACACTGTTAAACTCTTCAATTTGGTTCCACGTAATGTTTTAAGTGGGAACTGTTAGTGTTGTAGGAAAACAATCGCTCTTGTAAGTACTTTAGAATATAATAATTTGCACCCAGGACAAAAACAATCTTAAAAGGACCCACCCATAATTTTTGAAACTTTGAATATCTTCCTCTATCAGCATGAGCTAAATCCCACAACATTACCTTCTCATTGACTTTAAATTTGACATCTTTGACACCCTTGTTGAAATATTTTTTAACAGTTTTCTATATTCTTCTTATATTATCCAAAGAAAATGTCCTTTTCTCCTCTAAATCCAAAAGCGCATTCATTCTTTGAGAAACATCAAAAGAATTTAATTCTTCAAATTGTAGCATTAACCTTAAGGATGAAAGTTCTAGCTCAATAGGAAAAATGGATTCTTGACCATAAACAAGTTGGAAAGGAGTGAAACCAGTGCTCACCTTGGTGGTAGTTCGATCTTCCCAAAGGGAATAAGTGAGGAGAGTGTGCCATTGACGAGGCTTATCTTTGATAAGCCTTTTGATAATTCTTATTGGTAGACTCAGCCTACCCATTTCCTTAGGGATAATAAGTTGATGAGGTAAAAGGTTTAATCCACAACTTAGCTACAAATTGGGTCAGCTTAGAAGAAATAAAAGTGGGACCATTGTCTATAATAATTTCCAAAGGAAGAGCAAATCTAGAAAAAATATTGTTTTCAAGGAAAGAAATCACCTGCTCATCTATTGAATGTTTAACCAGGACAACTTCAACCCATTTTGTAAAATAGTCGGTGGTTTTCAAGATAAAGACTTATCTTGTTGAAGATGGAGGATTAATAGGACCAATAAATTCCAAACCCCATTTTGAAAAAGGAAAGTTCGGGAGGATAGGTTGTAACGGCATGGCTGAAAGGAGATCTTTCCCAGCAAATTTCTGGCACTTGTCACAAGATCTTGAAAAAACTTAAGAATCGCGAAAGATTGAAGACCAATAGTATCCTTTTATGATAATATTGAAAGCAGTGGTTTTAGAAGAAAAATGGCCTCCTACATGAATAACATAATATGAAGAATCATGAGTTTCTTGTAATAGTTTATGTGCTTCCTCATTGTTTACACATCGAAGCAACATATCATCGATAGATCTTCTAAACAAGAAGTCTCCTATAATGATGTATCTGGAAGATTTGAGATGAACCGTTTTTCTTTGATGAGTGTATAAGTTATCTGGACATCCTTGATTTTGAAAATAGTAGACCAATTTTTTATACCAAGGATGTTTAGACACAGGAAGGATTTGATTATCAATGTAGAACAATGTTGATAGAGTGTTATCGTGTTCATCAATTTCTTCACTAGTTTCAGCATGTTGAGATAAGTGAAGGGATAAGTCACGTCCCTTGTTGGTGTTAGAATTCATGATAGCTAAACCATGCTCCTGGGTCTTGGCAAGCCAATGTGAAAGATTCCATGAAAGATAAGTTTGTGAGAGAAAAAACATGACATCGGGTATAGAGACTTTTACCAACATGTGCTTACCTAAGATGAAGTGGTGAAATATTTCAACAACTTTAACAAGAGAGAAAGAATGCTTTTCAATAAAAGAATATTTAAAATCATCATCAGACAAGATTTAACTCATGTAAGACTGTTGGCCCTTGACCAAGTTTTGAGGAAAAATTGGTCGGGTTTGACCACTTTTGGACTTCGACGGGCTGGTCAAAGATGGAGTGCCCAAGCGGAGCTGAGATCATGGCATCTCACTTATTTTGTTGACCCAACAAGGGCTTCATTAGGGTTTTTGTATTAGGGTTTTGGGATGTCGGCCCGTGGTTTTTTCCTATGATTAGGCCTTTTTGTAAGGGATGTAAAAGTATATATAGGAAGGAATGTAATGTAGAAAGTGTGGAAGCTTAGTGCAAGAGAAGTAGTATCTAGCTAAGTGCAAGAGGAAAGTAGTTTTGAGTTTCTTTGTGAAACAAACCATGTATGTAAGGCTCTGTGCCTCATAAATGAGTTGGCTTTGTGCCTTGACTTGATTTTGGGAAGGTCGATCTGGTGCGCAATGCGTAGATCACCTTTCTAGTGCGAAGCTTGGCTCTATGGCTTAGTTCATAGGAGAAGAGGAATGTAAGATATTGAAGCCTGATAAAAAAAAAAAAGCAGTTGGTCGATGTAGCACCACACTGGGGTGAACCACGTATATCATGTGTTGATGATTTTCTTTGTGTTGTGATATTTATGTTGTAGATCTGTTTAGTGCATTGATTATTATGAATGATAGATAGATCTATGAATTATTAGTGATTTGTATATGTTGAATCTGTTATATATGATTTATGATGCTAAGTGCGATGTGTATTTTGTAATTGTTACTGCATCGATCTATACTTAGGGTTTGATCTACGATGTGAATAAAGCTAATGAATTAATGTGTGTTGTTCCTAAGTACTTTGTGAAGTGTTATAATCATATATCTGTGTCCCAGATTGGTTACATACACTTGAGTCTTGTAACCCCCCCTGCCTCTACCTCAGGTGAGACTTCACCTGCCTCACAGGTGTTGCTGAAAGGGCTGGTAGTTAGGGTTTTGTTGGTGTGTTGTTGAAGCATTGAACCCTGGGTATTCCCCTGTGCCAACAAATGGTTCTTTTTTCGGGTCGTGAGACTGTGATTGGTGGGAACTGAAAGAAAAGAGAATATTTGTGCGTAGATATACTGTTGTAGTGCACAGTATTCTACTTGACTTGCGAAGCTATGTGCTAAGAAAGAAACCCGATTTGAAGAAAAGAGGTAAGATCTTGAAAAAGGTAAAGTTTTGTGCTTTGATATAGTAAGATAAGTATAAATTTTTGTTTCGAAAGTATGAATCTAGGTATGTTTGATAGATTTTGTCCTAGCCTGAAAGCTAGGGTACAGTTAGAAGAAAGAGTTGATCTAAATAAATTTAATAGAACTAGAGAAAGATATGTTATTCCTATGCATAGAAAGAATTTTTGGACTAATGAATGGATGCAGGAACCTAGAAAGAATTTTTGTAGATTGCAGGTCTAGCACTGTGATCCAGGTGCGCAGTACAGGAGAAGTTGGGGAACTTACAAGAGAAAGAGAGGATTGACATTATGTTATAACTGCAGAATACCGGGACATCTTGCTAAGGAATTCTATGGTATAGGTCCTATTTGTCTATCTTATAAAGTTGTTGGTCATGAAGTTGAAGACTTCCCAAGGATGATGGCTAAAGTTGAACAAATGAACATGAGTCAAGAGAATAAGAGCATACTAGAGAATCATAAAGAGAAAGAATTAGAGAAAGATCATACTATGTTAGTACAGTTAAAATAAGCAATTAATGAACACGAAGATATTAGTTTACCAGAGATCTTGAAAGAAAAACAACACATAAATACAAGAATAGGAGACCTCAACATAGACAGTGTCCTGGATGAGGAAACACAAGTGAATATTATGATAGAAAGAACTTGGGAAATTTTGGGAAATCCTAATGTGGTACCTTCACTGGGAAGGATAGGCTTGTTTAAAGGAAAGATGATAACCCTATGTGGAAGAGTTACTAATGTACCTGTCATCATCCATGGAACATCGACAGAAGAAGAATTTGAAGTTATTAGGTTTGTTGAGAACAACACCCCTTTTCCTCTTTTATTAGGAATGAATTGGATCAAGAAGGATTAGATTAGAAGGAAAGAAGAGGAAGAAGCTACATAAAATAAAAAGAAAGAACTAAGGGATCTCATAGATAGAAACATAGATTGACTAATAGAAGAATGAGAAGTTGAGTCGAAGCAACAAAAGACCAGAGAATTAGCTATCGAGGTTGAAAGAACACAAGAAGGTTTGAAGGACCTATCCATACAAGAAAGAAGTATATCCACCTAAGAAATAATAAAGGAAGGGATATTAACTTCAAACCCTTTGAGAGCACATCAGCAGCATGAAGCTACCATTGTAGGAGAAGATAAGAATAAGAATAGAAAGAGGAATCCAGAGACTCAGATCACAGGAAAGAAGGCAAGGGAACTTAGTAAGAAGAAATCCAAGTTAGGAAAGCAATAGGAAGTTCTAGAGAAGACTTCACAGAAGACAGGCTTGTAGGCTCTGAACCTCACCAGAACAACAACACCATGCAGAATGGGACTTCACCCTAGCGAAGCTATATGACCGTTGGAGGCACCCCAACCATTAGAACGATGCTCCAGAATGACTAAGAAATGCATTTATGGGAAAATAGACCACATTTGGGACATTGAGACTGTGCCACAATAGACTGATTCGTATTGATTGAGGCATTCCTGTCTTTTGGAGGAATCCATTACGACGCTTGCTTATTTAACCCGTCAGACATTGCCCCAGAACCATTTTTTTCTACCCGTGATTATCTGAGATAGGAAATGAAGTGATTATGTGTCTCGAACTGTGCTATCATATCTTTCCATCTATTTTTTACCTCGCTATCCATTCACTTACCCAGGCTTATTTGTTAATAGTGAGAATGTTGACCGAGTGCACTGAACTAGAGAAATCTATTGAAGAAGTTCTGAAGAAGTTTATGGCTAATAAATCAATTTCTAAGGGAGTACAAGCATTGTTGACCAGGTGACTATAGGATCCCCCTTCGATTGGACATCGCTTGAAACATACTAACCCTACTACTGAGAAGCGAAGTAAGCATCGTGAGGATATGGCTAACACGAAGAAGATCTCGTCGATCTTACCTGATTACATCCTTCCTTTGGCTGGCATGGTTAACCGTGACAACATTCCACAAGACTTCGAGTATACATTTATCACTATGTACATCCCAAAGGGGATATGCGTAGAAGAAATCCAGTTGGGACAGATCCCAACATCAAAGAACAATGATTTCAATCTTGACGACATAAAGAACTACGTGATGCTCGCGCTTCACAGATATTTGATGAAGATGACTGGGAAGAATCCCTGCATAGTCTCCCAATAGTGGATTAAGGAGCTCGCACAATCCACGATACTGAACATCATGAAGATTCCTCACTTTGGCTGACATTAGGAGGTTAACTCTTGCATTAAACTCCTCTTGTCATGCTATCACAAAGGATATATGTGGCTCGACAAGCACATTATTGTGGATTCAATGTTGATCCACCTGATCACAGGACTGAGTATGCAGGGTCTCGACCCTCAACATTTCTACCCAGGGAAGAATTCATATCTATCCCTGGCACAACGCATAAAGGAGGCATACGATAAAGTTGAGAATGGAAAGCAAGACTACAAGGTAGCCTCTATCCAGGATGGTGCAGTGCGCCTTTCTTTCCAACTTATAGATGGTAAGCTCATGAGAAAGAACCACCCCATGCAGGTCACTTGGTTCATGGTGGACCTCACACAGAAGTGTGTGGAGGGGATGCAAATGAACTGGGTGAGCTACCTCATCAACAAGCTCGAGAAACATTGTTGCGAAGTGCAGGATCAAGGATACAGGTTCCATTTTAGCTGGTTGCTGGTGTTGATCACATTTGTCACTTGGAAAATGCCGGAAGGAGCTTCCTTCCCAGACATAGAACCTTTGGATCCATTGGCCATGAAGTTCTCCACTCTATGGTACATGAACAACATGTCAAAGAAATGGTAGTTGAATGTAGTGTTCCACACCTACTATCAATAGCTAAAGGTTTCCATAGAATCATTCCCTCACATGACTCCGCGAACATTGCACCAGTACAGACCATTAGCTAAATTTTGCACAGATCGACATTTCATTTATATTACTGTGTGCAGGGATGAGAGTAAGGAGAAATTACAGTCCTACTATAAGTTGATCGACAAAGATATGGAGGAGATCACCAAGGAGTGTCTAACATAGTTCCTTGTACCAGTCGATGATGCAGAACTCTCCAACCCTGACATCATCAGAATCCCCTTGGTCACCTTAGTTGAGCATGTCAGACAGATCAGCGCGAAGAAGAAGAACAAAAAGAAGAAGTCCAAGACATAGAGACTGATGAAGAGGACATCGCCTTGGAAGAAATTAGACCTAGATCGTCTGCCAGAGGAGGAGGAGATGAAGTAAATCAAGAAGTAGGAGGGGGAGAAGAAGAAAATACAAGATAATGTGAAGCTACACCACCAAAGGACCCACCTACTAAGACAGAAAAATCGAAGAAGAGGAAGGGTTCTCCACAAAAACCCTCAACACGAAAGAATACTTGCTCAAATAAGCCCCATCTAGAGGCTACACTCATAGAGGATGACATTAGTCTAGTCCGCGGAGAAATGGAGGATGCGTCTGAGGACTTATTACAAAGATATGGCGCGAAGCAAGAAGAGTTGTATGCAAGAGTTGAGAAGGAGTTGAAGGAGATATAGCAAGTTATTCAAGTTAGTCGCACAGTGCCTACTGTGCCTTCCTCATCGGAGACTATAGAGTTGGGGGATGAACTATCCCAACTTCAAAGACTTGCAGATGCAATAGAGGCTTGGCTTCAGCGAGTCCAAGAAGAAAAGGAACAAGCCACAAAATACCTGAAGAAAGAAAAACAAGATATCTTGGAGCAATTCCGAGTTGCGCGGTACTATGTAACCATGTATGAAAACAAGAGAGATGAGTTGTGAGAGATGCTCGAGGGAGACAAAGAGAAAATACAAAAGGAAAATGACTAGCTACTCGCAGAGAAGACTGCATTCAAGGAAGTTGTGAGAAAATCAGTTCACTCTATGCTAGGCTTGACACAGGAGGAACATGATGCAGTTGAGGTCCAAGTGACGAAGTTCGATGAGGCCGTTCAATAACTTCAAGCAAGGGTAACGGAGCTGGAGATTCAAACAGTACCAATCACTCTGCAAGAAGCGCATGATCAAAGGGAGGAAGATGCTAAGAGTGAAGTGGAAAGAATCATAATCCTCGCCTTAGAATGCAAGAAGCTAAGAAACAAAATCATGTAGACCTATGAATGCCTCACGGAAGACCTAGAGCTTAGGAAGTTGGAAGCACAGCTATAGGAGGTGCAACAACAAGCACTGACAGTTCAAGTGTAGATGAAGTCGCTCACTACAGTCAAGAGAATGAAGAGATCACAAGAACAACGTGTGGTCCAACATCATATTACTACCATCTAAGGCAGAGTCATGGGAGTCACACAGAGGCTACAACTGGTGCAAGATGAAGCCTGCACGGTGTTTGAAGAGATCGAAGGACAAGGCTCCCAGCTAGACCAAGTGGTTGTGACAGTGGAACAACACCTGGAAGGGCATGTTACCAAGAAAGTACTCTAGGAGCTCGCTGAGCAGGAGGCTCAGGAAAAGCAACAGGTCAAGGCAGCTCGAGCTAATATTGAGGCCTTTGAAGTAGTGTTTCCTAGAACTGATTGACTCGGGATGAGTCACGGGTGAATGTTGGGGGCTTATTGGCCCTCAACCAAGTTTTGAGAAAACATTGGTTGGGTTTGACCACTTTTGGAATTCGACAGGCTGGTCAAAGATGGAGCGCCTAGGCAGAGTTGAGATCACGGGATCTCACTTATTTTGTGGACCTTGTAAGGGGTTCATTAGGGTTTTGGGATGTCAACCCATGGGTTTTACCTATAATTAGTCCTTTTTGTAAGGGATGTAAAAGTATATATAGGAAGGAATGTAATGCATAAAGTGTGGAATATTAGTGCAAGCTAGTATCTAGCTAAGTGCAAGAGGCAAGTAGTTCTGAGTTGCTTTGTGCAACAAACTGTGTATGTAAGGCTATGTGCCTCATAAAGGAGTTGGCTCTACACCTTGACCTGATTTTGGGAAGGTGGATTTGGTGCACAGTGCGCAAATCACCTGTCTAGTGTGAAGCTTGGCTCTATGGCTTAGTGCACAGGAGTAGAGGAATGTAAGAGATTGAATCCTAATAAAAAATAAGAAGCAGTTGGTGGATGTAGCCCCACACTGGGGTGAACCATGTATATCATGTGTTGATGGTTTGCTTTGTGCTGTGATATTTATGTTGTAGATCTATTTAGTGCATTGATTATTATGAATGATAGATAGATCTATGAATGTTTATTGCTTTGTATATGTTGAATGTGTTAGATCTGATTTATGATGCTAAGTGCGATGTGTATTTTTTCATTGTTACTGCGTCAATCTGTACTTAGGTTTTGATCTGTGATGTGAATAAAGCTAATGAATTAATGCATGTTGTTCCTAAGTAATTTTTGAAGTGTTATAATCACATATCTGTGTCCCAGATTGATTATAGACACTTGAGTCCTATAACCCCCCTTGCGTCTACCTCAGGTGAGACTTCACCTGCCTCATAGGTTTTACTGAAAGGGCTGATAGTTAGGGTTTTGTTGGTGCGTTGTTTAAGCGTTGAACCTTGGGTCTTCCCCTCTGCCAAAAAATCCATTGGTTTTTGTTACCTTGTTCATCACCTTGCATGAGGATAGCATAAACTACTTCCTTTGTGGCATTAGTATATACCAGAAATTCTTTCTCAAAATCTGGCTTCGCCAAAACTGATGCAAAACTAATTTTTTCTTGATATGTACACAATAATTTTCGACATCATCTGTCCAAGAAAATGAATGATCTTTCTTAATTAGATTATGAATTGTCTTGACCATCATAGAAAAATGAGGAACAAACCTACGGACAAAGTTAATAACACCCATAATAGCTTGAACCTCCTTCTTGGAAGTGGGAGCAGGAAGATTTAGGGTAGAAACAATCCTTTCAAGATCAATGCTTATTCCTAAATTAGAGACAATATGTCCAAGGATATTTCCCTTGGTAACACCGAAAATAGACTTAGAAGGATTTATAGAAATGCCAAATTTCCTCCATCACATGAGAACTCTTTTAAGATGACCAAAATGATCTGATTGGTTTTAGAATACACAGTTAAGTCATCAAGATAGATTTCAATACTCTTGCCGATCAAATTGTCAAAATCTATTTGCATATCTCTTTGAAAAGTGGCACCTTCATTAGATAAGCCAAAAGGCATACGTTCATAAGTAAAAGTGCTCCAACGAGTAATAAAAGTAGTTTTATATTTATCTACCCTTTTTACCTTGACTTGATTGTAACCAGAAAAACCTTCAAGTAAGGACATCATCTATGACCCTGCAACTTGCTACAAAATCATTTTCATATTAGGGAGAGGAAAGTGATATTTTATACTATCCTGATTCAATGCGCGAAAATCTACACACAATCTGATTTGACCAATTTTTTTCCGAATGGGAACCAAATTGGAAACCCATTCATAATACTTAACCAAAAAAATGATCCCATCCTTCAAGAGTTTTTCCAACTCCTTTCAAATAGTTTCTTCCAATGTAGGGTTAATGGGTCTTTGTTTTTGCCTAACTATTTTTATTCCCTCCTTGATAGGAATGGCATGTTGTATAAGCGAAGGATCAAAACCATGAAGATCCTCATAAGACCAAGAAAAAACATCTTGAAATTCACCAAACAGCTTAGCGAACTTCAATTTTTCTTCATCAAAACATTGGGAACCTATTTTAACATTCTTTGGAGACTCAGGTGTTCCAATGTTCAAGGAAATGGTTTCACCAACTTTCCTTTTTGACTCCTCTTCTTTATGTTTCTCTTTGTTGCCTACATCAGTCAATGAAAGTAAAATTTCTAGAGGAGTCAAGCCTTTAGGAATTTTGTTATCTTCCATTGATATAATTTCCTTAGGATTATAAGGTTCATTTTGAATGAAAGAACAAATTCTCTCATCACTAGGGAAGACCTGCCATGACTCTATATTGTCATGGATGTGTGGACGATACATAGATCAAAAGGTACAATCAGGTCTTTGTGGAAAAAGTTTCTTAGTAGGAGAGGTTGCAAAAAAAGATAATCGGTCAGCCATTCAGTTCAATTCCCTTTTAACATGAGTGATATTGAAAGATAGTAAGTTCGAGATAAGTGCCCAAATAGTGTGGGTGTAGCGTTTCACTAACTTGTTGCTAGGAGATTATATCTTACGTACAAGGTTTACAACAAGTTAGGAATCTTCAAAAACTGTAAGGTGACCACAACCCAGACTATAGGCATTTTCAATACCTAACAATAATGCTTCAAATTCAGTGACATTGTTCATGCAAGAAAACTCTAACCTATAGGAAAAGTTATGAATTTTACCCACAGGATAATACAAGATAATACTAGCTTTGTTTCCTTCATTGGAGCATGAACCATCAAAGTGCATATGCCACATCCCATCGTCTAATTCAATTTTTTCCAAGGTAGTGTTGTCCTCATCGAAAAATATGGAATACACTCCTAGGTCTTCCTTGACATGATTCACATTAGGCTATGGGACACTTTCTATGTAAGGCGAAATTCTCCCCTCTCTTATGACTATGATGTTTTTACCATTCCGAGGAATGGATAAGTGTGTCCCATTGAGTGAGAGGTATCCACCCATAAAATCTTTCCAATCTCTTCCTAATATGATCGAGTAATTACTCATTGGCATACAAATTACCTGAATATTAAGGGTTGTCCTTATTTCAAGGTGCGCGCACAAAACCAAGGTTCGCGCACAAAACCAAGGTCACATCCTTGATTTCACCTATGATCGTTTGTTGTAGAATATTATAAGAGAGAATGCTTCTGGAATTTTCATTTGTACAAGAAAATCCTAGCTCTTCCATAATAATATTCGACATTACACTTGGACCCAAACCATCGTCAATGAGGTAACAATGGGCAATCTTATCCATAATATTTACAGAAATATAAAACGGGGTTTTTTTTACAGGGTGTCTAAAGTTATGTACACCTAATTTTTTTATAGATGAATCCTCTTCATCTATCTCTTCATAGATGTTGGCTATAATGGAAACTTTTCCTTCCATGAAATTTTTTAGATTCTCCTATTGTTCAAGGATGAAAACCATGTCCAAGAGGGTTGCATCTTCTTTGATGTTGGCCAACTGATTTAGAATGTTGTATTTGGAAGAGGGAAGAGGGGAGGTATTTCCTTGAATGTTAGGAGCCTTAGGAACCTGAACAGTAGCAGCTGGTGAAGATGAACTTGGGCTATAAGAAGTACGGGGAGGATCATATTTTCTTTTGGGAGAATATGATTTATTCCTAGTATTTATGATCATGACATCCTCTGGTTCTGAAAAGTCTAGGACAACAATAGTAGTTTCAGGTCTCTTACCAAAGTTTTATCTCTGGAACTCTTCTTTAACTCACATGTACTTTCCTCATGGTTTTCCTCACAAAATTTACACCAACTACGAGATAGATTTAGGATGAAAATTATTTTCATTTGGATTTCTAAAGGGAGGTGCAAAAGAAGATGAAGCTCCAGGGGTAAGAGAGGGAACATTTCCTTTACATTCACATGTTATCATTCGATTATTCATGTCTTGTACAAGATGTAAGAGGGCGTACATGTCTGTCTGTTTAACCGAGTCTCCCTTAGGAAGACCTGCCCTTTCAAGTTCTTCTTCATACTCTAAACAGGTGTGCAGAGCGTAACCAAGGCTATCAATGGATTTTTCCTCAAGCCTATGAAGATAGGGGGAAGGTGATGCATTATAATATTTCATGAAAGCGTCTTGGTTTTGAGGGAAAATGAGTTTAGGGATTTGGTTGTATAATTTGGTGAAACGCAAGTTGAAGGACTTGATAGTCTCATCATCGTTATAAGTGATGTTATTGTACTCCCATAACTTCTCGGCTGGGATTTTGGATTTCCTATAGGTAGATTTGAACCAATATACTAAATCCTCCCAAGTAGATAAAATCCTAGGAGGGACATCAAATAAATCGGATGCAACCTTCCCTTCAAGGGAATTCACAAATAAGCGCATACAAGTATCATTATCATTGGCTCCTATGTTGTGACAGGAATTAGAAAATTCCACCAAGTGTTCATTCGTAGTGACAGTGTTATTCCCTAAAAACCAAGGGAGATGTTGTTTGAATTTAGGAAGTGGACGAGTAGCAGGTGCTAGGTTAAGAGGGGATGAAACATGCCATGGGGTAGTTGTAGCATCTTCTTCAAACTGAAAAATACCATACCTTTTAATAACTTTGGTAGTGTTTGTAGTATATTGGACAGGGACTTGGTGACTATATAATCTACCAATCACTGATGAAGTTGAATATTGAGATGAAGAAGAAACTCTAGTGCCACTAGAGCCACCACTAGATTCCATCTTGTGAATGATAGGTAAGGGAGAGAAACACGAACTAGATGAATCATACAAAGTTCTCCTTAGAGGGATTTGTTGGGTTGAAAACACAATGTTCCTTCTTCCTATTTAAGCAACATGATTAATTTCCATTGATAAACCTCTTCTTCTCCTAGAAATATGAGGGTCTAAGGACATGAAAAGAAGATCAAAACAGTAGGAAAAAGAAAGATATGGATGATTCCTAAGCTGTCTTTTCCTAGCTTCCCAATGTTCTTGGGCACTTGTATCTTGTTCAATTGCTTCCCATGAGAGATTAAGCTCAACCTAGGTATTAGCAGTATCCAAGATGGTATTAAACAAGTTTAAAGAAATGTTGGTCTAATATTGAGGACCGGGCTCAATATTGAGCTACCTTGCAATAGGTACAATTATTAAGAAATGAAATAGTGAAAGAATCAATATCAGGAATGTAAATATATTCAATGATAAGAAAGCATAAAAAAAACAACTAGGGAGATATGGAAGATCTCCCCAGTATGGTCACCAAATAAATGTTGAGGAAAATATATGAAATAATCTTACTCAATTATTTTTAGGTCTTCCTTGGCCAAGGAAAGATAGATGGGAATATCACCCTATGTTTATAGCCTCAAAAATCGTTTCGTAATCCACAAGTATTAGTTACAAGGGCTTAGGTTGATTTAAAAAAAATAGAAGATTGTTGTAAAATTCAACATTTTTATATAATTTTCTGGATATAACAGATGCAAAAGTAAACGTGGAGACAAAATAAAAAATACCAAGTCACATATTAACACATATGAGACGGAATAGCAATCACTTATTTCATTCCAAGAAATAAAAAAATCTTTCTCTTTACAAAAATCCATGAGGGAATTTGAACCAAAGTCAAACTTAGATGTCCCCGATGAAAACCATACAAAAGGACTTCTGACAGAAAGTAAAAATCTGAAGTTTAAAATCTGGATCATCTTGCCACAGATTGTTTCCCACTCGAATATGCACAATATCGTTTATCAGTCATGAAATTTAATTCATAAACAAACAAGTCTACATAGACTATCAAATACAGATCAACACCTCTGAAAACAAGTGTCTAAATAATGTAATTCAGCCTTGAATCTTATTGTCTAAATTATAACCTTCTTGTCATAAAAGAGGATTAGGATTTTAATGAATTGAATAATGAATGAAAACTGAACTATCTCAATAAAACTCAAGAGAAAACCTTAGTATGCTTTCTCCTTCTATTCCCCTCTTGTTCTTCCTTTTCATTTTTCCTTTAAGCAATCAAAATTAGTTGAATTAGTTCAACTACCTCTTTTAGTTAAGTTAACTAAAACTCAACTAACTTTTAGTTTAGGGGAAGAATTAATATAATAATAATAAGGGTCTTTAATAAATAATAACTAGTAGGTGGGACCCCTTGTGACTCCCTTTAGTTTCTTAAAAAAAATAAACATAACTAGTCAATCAATAAAAAACATCCCTCCTTGTGGCTCCCATCATCATTCTCATAATTTGGAAATTAAACATTAATCATATTTTAAACCATATCCAAACACATAATATCCAAAATATCCAAAAATAATGTGTTGTCCAAAAACTGCAGCAGTCAACTGTTCTCAACAATCAATAATAAAATATACTCAAAAACCATGTTTTCCACTTTGGGAGGCAATTTTCCCTTTTTTATTGATGTCTCCCTTTGAATTTTCTGAATTAGCCTTAGGCTGTGTGGAGCCTTTATTCTTGATCTCATTGATGACATGAGAACAATCATCTCTCAAGTCCATGTGGGATGAAACAGATTTAGTTGAATCACTTGAGGGAGAGGAGGGGTCAACAACAACTTTTCCTTTATCATGTGTGAGGTGGGTTTCAGTTTTGAGTCTCTTGCTTGCATGGGAAGACTGTACAGGTGAGTGTGCAGGGTAAATTTGGACATTTGGTTTAACCTGTGGAGGAGGAGTAGGTAGAGACAAATTGGGCCAGCCACGATGTTGGGAGACTATTGGGTGAACAATCTCTTTCCATCTATCATTCTCAGGGACTTTAGGTTGTAATGAAACATGAGGGGGAACATGGATACCAGGAACATGATGGGGTTGGAAGGGAGGAATTTTTGGCCTAGGTTGGACTACCCCTTGCCCAATCCAATTGAAAAATCCATCTTGGAAGAGCTGGTTTAAATCTTGTGGTTATGCATCAAAATGTATCGAGAATCTTGGCCTTCTAGGCCCTCTATTCCAATTCCCTCTGCCCCTATTATTTCAGTGATGGCTTCCTCTACTGAAGAAGCTCACCCTGTATGCAATGTTTATTAGCAACTAGCTTCTTAAATAAACCATACATGAAATATATTTAATATGAAACAAAGTTTGACTTAACAATCACATTAGACCCATGAAATCCAATCCATAAAATTTATTTAATACTTTTCAATGAGCAGGGGGTGAATAAGGGTTCTGGGATATCTGAGGGGGTTGTATTGAGTGGAAAAGTGATAAAATGAGAGGGAGTAAGAACATGATTACTGCTCAACAAATCATTAAACAATCAATTGTGTAACAAAATTATATCAATTGTGACTCATCTTTATGTCATCCTTTAATTGTTGTAATACAAAGTTTCCATTTATTTTTAATTTAATTTTAAGAATAGGGCGTGCAAAGTGAATCTGGGATTGTGAGGGGATTCGTAATGAGTGAAAACATGAGGAAATGACAGGGGATGATAATGGATATTGTTCATAAAAAAAATTAAATAATCAATAATTATAATTTTGTATTAGAATCAATCCAAAAAGCACCAACATTCACTATTTCTCAATTGTATACCAAACTGTTTGTTTTTCCAATAATTAAATTTCCTAGAATTCCTAAATTCATAACAATCTATGAAATCATAAAATATAAACAAAACAACCCTTCCATTCAACAATATTGTTTAACAAAGAACTGATCCTTTCCTTCTTTCCTTTCTTTTAAAAATAATAAAAAAATGCACAACAATATGCTCGACATCTATCCCTGATAATCCATAGTGCGTTATGATAGTAATCAACATACATTGTTTACCAATTAACAATCAGGCCCAATTAAAATGTACACGTGTCTCTTTTCAAACATGAACAGACTTCAAAATATGCTCGATTATACACAATCCTCATCATATCAATCGACGAGGTCTTGCAATGAAACAACAGTAAACCAAAACATAAAACCTGAGCCTTATCATTGTGGATATAACTTCCTTCTAAAAACATTGGTAGTCTGTACGATGTTCCAATATAATATATGAAGTGAACATGACCAACTACACATAAGCATCATTTTTTTTTAAATGGCCAGAACCTTGATCGATCTTAGCAAAACCACATAGGTGTTTCCATTTGCAATCAATATCACACTGGTAAAAATGCAGTGAGCGAAACCATAACGAGTAGGAAGACAACCCTCGATTGTGTGCAAGTGTCTGTTTCATTCTTATTCAAACAATTTAACCATACAAGGACGATACATAGACTCGATGATAGAGCGTGTCTTTTTTTAAAAGACCTCCATAACCATTTCATTGATACCCAATACTAGAAAACCCCAGAAAGTGTCCAAGGTGAGCAAAGACGATGGAGTCTACATCAGGCTTTGTCAAAAATCAAATGCAGGGAAGCAACAAGAGTTTTTTCATCCTTATCATCAACACAAAGAGTTGAAGATCTTTCAAGACTTATCAACCACAGGAAAAAATACCTTTTGAAAAAGACATAATAGTGAGCCACACAATCTTACTTGTTACTCCAGGTCTGGGAAACGAAACCAATAGTCCACCACCGAGGAGAGAAAATACGGGTAGGGTAAAATAACCAGTGCACGTGGTGCATTTACCACTTACAGAGGGAAGATGAGGGTTAAATTAATAGTGGAAGTTATAAAAAAAAACACAGAGACATAACATCTCTATCCAATACTTAAGTGTCAAACATATTGAAAGCAACAA
The DNA here is from genome assembly GCA_009831015.1 of Picea engelmannii. NCBI lineage: Eukaryota > Viridiplantae > Streptophyta > Pinopsida > Pinales > Pinaceae > Picea > Picea engelmannii. Next base: position 71,316 of record ML803660.1, read on the forward strand.
CAGTGAGGACACACTCATCCTTTTGACAAAATGCTTAGATACAACTTGTATCAATCCACAACCATACAAACATGTATTAACGCTAGGACCAACCAAGACTGTATCTTGGGATACTTTGGTGAAAATACAGTCATAACGGGCCAACGACCATGACTCAGGGTTTGAAGAAATAACACAGTAGCTATAGGCAATTCCTCTGCGATTGGGCAAGGGTTACCACCATGACTGTGAGGGAATGAAATAATTGATAGTAATACATAGAACAAAACACTCCATCATCAACGCAGAGCCATACTATACCACTTTTCACTTATTATAACACAAATACCCATCATGATACTAAATTGTCCAAGCAACAACCAATGCACAACTTAAAATACTCATTTCTTTGCTTGCAATCATAAACATCTTACGGTCATCACAGAGAGACATAACACACATCTACACAGTCAAAATTATCAAGAACACATAGAATCCAAGCATCATTGAGCGATCATTTCTTCATACAATAGAGAATGCCTCATTGTTGGAGAGAAAGAGAATCATACCTGTGAAAAAATGCTTAAATGGTGAGTTGGCCGAGCCTTCTTTATTCCAAGAGCCTGAAAATGCAGAGCTTCACAACCAACAGAGTGAAAAATGAAATAATGGAACAATGTTAGGGTGATGAGAGATAGGGGAAGTACGGAGTGACATGTAGTAAATTCATGCTGCTTCCATCACCTGACCTATTCAATTTGAAGTATGAGAAAACCCAATAAGAATCACATTCACCAACAATTAAACCATGTATTCCATGCCAAACCATCATGAAATCTGCGATGATATCCATTTCATAGTGTGCCACCCAATATCATTTACACATTAAGCCTTGCCATATATCCATTCCATAATACATATTACAATTCTATATGCGCCCCATCCAAATCTAATGAAATTCACATATTCCACTAACCAAAAATAGAATATTAGTTAGGACTAACACTAATATCCTTTAACTTTTCCATTTGAACTTGCATATAGTCCTTTATCATAGCTCAAACATATAACTTCTTTCCCTTTGTTACCTTTTAGGATTTTTTCATAGGTTTTTCTCTTTGTTTTCATCATACTACCATTAAAATATCTCTTGCATATATGTGGCTAGGTGATCGATCATAAGGTTAAATCATAGAAATTGTAAATAACATGCTCCTCATAACCATAAAATTGTTTTGTATCACAAAACACATTCCACAAAATGCATCATCCACCTATTATCATGTCAAATGAAACCAAGATTGCATCGTCACAAAACTTAAGACTGTGTAGGAAACATAAAAAATAGTAGCAAAACATGTGTAATATGTCTGTCCTTACGCATCTAGTCTACAAGGGATCCCACCTACTAGTTTTATATTATTAGCATAGTTAAATAATAGGGATTAAGCAATACTTTGTGGGCAGAATTCTTCGTTACGATTTTAATCGTCAACAATGGGGAAGGATCCCTAAAGTTTGACTAACCCTTATGTTGAAAGCCAACAGATTTTGAGTCACCGATGCAAGTTGAGGTGAACTAAGAGATTTTGAATAATTTGAGGATAGGATGCTAACATAAGCTCCTTTGTCTATTATAGTGTTAGGAATATTCCTACCATAAACCTGGACAATGATTTGAAAAGGCACATAAGAAAGAAGACGAGGTTCTGTTAGCATTCCAATCAATGGTAATCACATTGCTTGGGGGGGGGGGTGTCATTCGAATGATTGGAATGCCCCCTAGTTTGGACAAATATGTATTAAAAAGAAATACTTGAGAAAAATCTTCACTCTTAAAAGGAGGAGTGGGATTGATCGATGGGGATATCAAATCAACCACTTGATGGACCGGATCGACTGAGGAGGTACTCAGATCGATCACTAGGGTTTCACTCTTCGATGGAAGAGTGGGATCGACCGATGATGGAATCAGATCGACCACTTTAAAAAATGGGTCAACTAAGGATGAAACAAAATTAACTAGTTGATCAATTAGATTAACTGATGAGGGAACCTGATTGACTAGTTCATTAGCTAATGGCGGGTTGGGAGAGATTTTATGGTAATTTGCTGGAAGTTGTTGTTAAACATCAACAATATTTTTCAATAGATATGAAGATTCATCAATGAGGGGAAAAAGGTAGGTGTGGTGCATCTCATTAAATAACAAGCAAGGAAAATTTTCTTTACCCATATTACTTCGAACCATATTAGTAGTCGATGGGTTGTCACTAGCATGACCTGCAACGAATGATGAGGGGGATTGAGAAGAAACCTAAGAGCACACTTCTATGGCCTTGGGAATACCAAGGGAATTCCTAAGAAGGTGACCATCCTTGCAAAGCCTACAAGGGGATTTGGGATTTCAATGTTTAGATGTGATGACACCATCAACACTCCTAGCATGATGCCGAGAGACTAGCTGATTGCTTCCAATATGTCTTGTAGTTGTTGGAAGTGTTCCTTTTTTTTTTCTTATTATTCTTATCCACATGGTTATTAGCTATAGAGATTTCACTAGGAGAAGAGGAAGAAAAAGAAGAAGACCCTACAGACAAAGAAGGTGGAGGATCAACATGAGGTTGATGATCCCAGGGTGAATTGTTTACATATGAAGCAGTAGGAGCATTGACGTTGACCAGAGTGGAAAACAACCAAACTGGTAACCCAATCATGAGACCGAGAAGAGTCAAATTTGCATGTAAGGTGGACCAATGTGTCCCTCATAAGGAGAAAAAAGGGTATCCCCAGAAAATGGATTCCTTCATTGGTATACCCAGGGACTGATTCCATAGAATTAAGATTCAACCCTAAGTTCCACTAAGAAAATCTAGGAAGAAAACCAAACAAACCAATAACTTCTCACAATGAATATACTAGTTGGTGATGAAATCCAACATTGTGGGAAAACATAAGAAGGGGATGGGATGAGCGGGTGGATCAATTGTGTTGGAAACCTTATTAACAAACTTATGCCCTGGTGCAAGTTCCCTTACGATGAGAGTCGTGGGTGACCCTCCAAGGAGCCTGAGTGAGTTTGACCAATGTCTAACCTACGTACAGTGAAGACTCCCATTCACTGTCACCTTGTGTAAAGACCCTAAAGATTACAGAAACTAAGGTCACCAACTCATAGTAAACCTCTGGGTGGGTACATTTGACAATCGGGTTTGAAAGTATAGGCAGGATATCAAGTCCAAAATTCTTCGAGAGGACTGAGGACAAGAGGATCGGAAAAACCTCCAGAGGACCCCAAACGGATTCAGGATTCACAAAGTTCTGAGACCACGGATTCAGGATTCACAAAGTTTTGAGACCAAATTAAAACAACCGACTCTCAAGAAGAACCCCCAATATACTATTGTTCCCCTACGATTGGTTAAGACTTGAAGGGGTAATTTCCGCTTCTCTCCTGCATGTGACCTCATGTTTATCCCTTGTGTGAGAGGGGGGTCCCGGTTATGCTTATACAAAAAAATGGATTTCTCTCCCTATCCCAAGATTCTAATTTGGTTTGTGTGTTTTGGAGAGTTCACCTCACAACCTATTCCAAATCTCTATACTAATCTATTATTAATGTACAATCCCTAAAAAGAAAATTTTCTAGATCATTTTATTAAGCACTTGATTTTATGGTTGTTGTTTTGCACAAGAGTGAGATAATGAAACTGATGATGTTTAAACAAATTGATTCCAAAATGGTGCAGAGAATTATGCAATGCAATAATTCCTTTTCGATGAAAGCTAGATAGAGCATGGAGGGGATTTATTTACTCGTTTATAATGACAACTAAGAACTCAACAACATGAAATCTTAATTTTCTTTTCAATGAAATGGACAACAATGCGAAACAATAAAATGAATTTTTCACAATATGAAAGCAAACAAATTTCCTAAGCTGTTGTAGGAAAATCTCCCTGCGGACAGGTAGATCACCTCTAAGAGATTTACCTTAACTCTAGACAAAAAATTCTTAATGTTGACACTGTCTTCCTTTCAAATCTATCTAAACTAACACATGAGAAGGAAGGATGACAAAAGTACCTCTTTATCGATGTTTGTCCCTGCACGCTCCTAGTTGCACTTCGATCCTTTGCTTCTCGTTGGATCCTGTGGACAAAACAAGATACGACCACTTCCTACTCTATTGATATTAGCTTGAAAACAGATCTATCAATTAATGATAAGCTTATGTAACATTATACACAAACTAGAAAGAAACAGGCCAAGCGTGTCATATTGATGAGAGTAACGATAGCAGTACTTACAATCGTAGATGCGAATGCAACAGCTTCGTCGAGTCCTCTTCATCTAACCCTTGCCTGAAAGATCCACAACCTGGATAACARCAKATTCACTGATCACTCTCCTTTAGCTGACTGTGTGTTTTCTCCAAGATCATAAGTTTCATACCAGCAGTTCTTCCCCTTTCCACCATCRTAGAGTCTACTTATATAGGTTAAGAGGAGCTTAACCTCTTGAGTTATCTTTAGAACAAGTTGGGAACTTCCTCCTTAGATTAGGGATCTCTTGATGAAACCAAGAATTCAGACACAACTGCCTCCTAATCTCAAAATATCCTCTCCTTATTCTCCTCAACGGGCCAACTATTGCCTCAGATTAGGCAACGCTCCCTTAGAAGGGGAATCAGAGCATTGTAGCGCTCCCTGGTAAGATTTGGAAGGGTACAAACGCTCTCAAGATGAGCAGTTCTCCTTCAGAGGGGGAAGGGGAGCGTTATAACGCTCCTTGAATCCTTGTAGGGGAGAGCCAGCTCTCCTAGGGCTGATATAGGGGAGCGCTCCCCCTCAAAACCTCTATTTCAGAGCTCTCTTTAGGTGTCAAGAGTTTTTTGACTTTAGTAAACCAGTTCTCCTTCTTCAAATCAAGGACATGAGATGTTTTAAGTGTCTCCTTAGTGTCGTTGGCATGGTAATATGCTCAAACATCATTTGCGACACTTGTGACCAACTTGCGACACTTGCGAAAGTTGTAAGGAAAATGCGACACTTACGACGATTGAGAGGAACATGCGACACTTATCCAGCTGAGTAATTTTGACGTGTAACAGATTGCCCCCCAAAGTATGAAGTTAGAAGATGTCAAATGATAACTGAAATACTTTGTAGATTTCCAAGAAAGGGTATAGACTCGGAGAACCTGACAGAAGCTGCACACAAACATCCAACAAATATCATGACATATTTCAAAACCCAAGGCAGGCATACCTATGCTTGGGTGATCAAGACTTAGCAGGATATGGCCGCCATAAAATACACTGCGGATCCATAATTGTATTGATAAAAAAGGTATAGCCACTGAAGATACAATGTGGATCTATACTCTGATGACTCAGACCGTTCGTAGCCATGAAGAATACAAAGTGGATATACGAGATGACAAGACATAGCCACGACCAATACAAAGTGGATCTATGTAACAATATATGTGTCTTTTGTCCGACAGTAACTCCTTCACAACCTGGGTAAAGCATATATCAAAGTGACCACCCAACCCAGGGTCTTCTTACCAATCCAAATGTGGTACAAATCTAACCATGTGAATAGATGTCTTGACGTCGAACATGGAAGAAACCACTTGAGTACCGGTCAATGGTGTGAACCGTTAACAAGTGCGAGGGAGATCACCATTAATGTCAATGATTCCCAAGGTAACCTAGTCCATTCCAGCAAATTTGAATGGATGATCTGAAGTCGAACACTCGTGGAATCATTCGATCAGAGGTCAATGATGTAAACCTACTGTCGAATGTGAGGAGGCCTGCCATTGAGGCATGCAGGTCCCAAAGTACTAACCAGTTTCTAAGTCTGATTCCTGGATAATGTGTTGGAGTCGACAGGAACAGACTCATCGAGGGAGGGCCTTGATGTATCCCCCATCAACGACACAAAACAGACATAGATATGTAATTGGAAGATCAAATGGACATGGACTGACACAGGTTTTGAGGCAAGATATTTGGGATGGTTGACTCTCGAGGCGGATACTTCCCTTGAACACTGAGGCACAACAACAAAATGTGACATGGAACAAAACTATGTAGTGGGTATCGTGACTTGCATCGGGTGACCCAAAGGAGAAAAAGGAACTCAAAGGATTGGCTCAGTGCAGAGGTTCAGCGGATTATAATATGTGCAAATGACAAAGTTCTGTGTTCAAGGGCGAATCTAAGAAGTGTTGGATGATGTTCTCAAGAGACTGCTTGGCTTGCTCCTTTCAATTTTTCCCCCATCCAGATAGATGAGTACCTCTTTTTTATTTAATGAGCTCGAGGAGGATAACACATGCTCGATATAACTCACCTTCGGTAAGTTCCTCTTCCTATGTTTAACGAACCAGAAGAAGTAAGGGTTTGGTCCCATATGGGCCTATCGATGTGTGCTTTAACGAGTCCAAAGACAGAAAACTCAAAGGTTTTTTGAGATTATAGAGTTTGGAAAAACACTTAAAAGAGAATTCTCTCAGTTCCTTTTTCGTACAGTAGTCCAACGAGACTGAAAAGTTGTTAAACTATCGCTTGAAGGATGCCCTTTCTGACCTTTTAACGAGTGTGAAAGGAAGCAAGATCACTCGACAATCTTTTCATATTTAGAGAGTCTGAAAAGGGTTTAAAGGAGACTCCAGGGGGGTTCCTTTTTCGTGTGTTCGTATCCATACGGGTCTGAAAAAGAGATAAAAGTTTACCCGGTTACGTTCTCATATTGTCGAGCTTGAGAACGAACTAAGACTATGCTCATAAGTGCGACAAGGTGAATAATCCATCAAGACTGCCAGGAAACCTGCGATGCCAGAACTACAAACAATGGTTTAGTGAAGCCATTATATCATTAGAGAAACCCAAAAAATGACCATACCTTATAAAAAATGAAATTTATAAATAACAGTTGATTGAAAATTCATTTACCATTTCATTTCGCAAGGATTTTGGAGTAGTGGAGAATCTCGTTTTGAAGCAAATCTTGTTTTTCTCGCTGCCGAAGCTACGGTTCACCGTTTTGCTCATCGTTTGGACCAGGTAGGTGTCCATCTCTTGCTCTTTCAATTGCATGGTTTCACATTCATTTTCATAGCATTATTTATTTTAAAACACGAAGCCCTAAGTCGCCCCAATTAGAACCAAATCAGCCTCTTTTAAAAATTAATGGAAAAGGAGAATTCTTTTACAAAAAATGCTTTAGAGAAGGGTGGTTAGGATGTCAACACCCTTGTGGTCAATTCGACAGGTCATTTTTAGTAAAAGAACTCATAAAAAATCTCCCCATGTAGCCCCCAAAGTCGTTTTGAATTTTTAAAATGTTTTTATCATTATTTGATAAATGTTAAATGTTTGGGAGAGGGCGTGGTGGTTAAAAAGAGTGAGTGGTTGATTTTATATGATGTGGGCATCTTATTTTATGTTTTAAATTGCTTTTGAAAATCACCAAAATTGCCAAAACGTGGAAATAACGAATTTCTTGATTTTTTTGTTTTGTAGGTAACTTCGGCAATCATGATTGAATGGAAAGAGAGGGAACATGAGGTGGATGACTTAGCTGCCTTATGGAGTCCTCATACGCAGGCCGCTTTGCAGACTTGTGGCTTACTCAAGTTTTTCAAGTTACAAAAAATGCAGAGATATATTCTATTGCTCGAGTATATGATTGGCCTCTGGGATGTTGCAGAACAAGGGTTCCGAATCAACACACAACTTTTGACCATTGAGTTAGAGGACGTGTACTTTTTGACCGGCCTCTCAAAAAGAGGGGTCCCCATATCTTTCACTGGGCAGAGGGCGCTACCTGAACAAGTGGACGTGTATCTGGCACACCACTGCATCCCAGGAGAAAGGTTGGTAGGGGGAAGGATCCCTATCAAGGATATTTGAGATTTTCCCCTCCGGTCTATACTATTCGCTATCACAAGCGTGACAGGCAGCACTAGCACCCATCTGACATCGAGATCACAGGTGGCTTACGGTGTTCAGTGTTTGGAACCAACACTATTCAACTGGAGTGCAGCGTTCCTTCGGAATGTGAAGGAACAGATCTCATGGTGCAGGACTGGATAGAAGCAGTTTGGCTATGGCTCATTTTTGGTCTCATTTTTTCTAGAGCGCATCCCTCAGATGCAGCCTCAGATAGCACTGGCGGTATGACCAGTGGATGAACCTAAGATGGAGAGGTGGACTAGTCTGTCTCCAAGGCTAGTTTCGGAGTCAGAGTTCCATTTCACTGGCGATTTCTTTGCCTGGCTGAGACGGAAGTACCTTTGGATAGAGGACTTCCCTTATGCCGATGTAGATTTCCGCAGGAGCATGGACTTGATTTTTCCTGCGGGGGAAGACTGGGATGAGTCAGGTAAGAGATTGAGCCATACCTTGTCTAGTTTTTTTTTTTAAGTTTTATATGTATATGTTTTTTGGGGGGTATGTAAAAGAGTTTTAACATATGTATTATTTCCAACATGCAGACAAGGGAGCAATGCGCCCGACTGATATACCGGTACCAGGACGTCGCGGAGGCATCCCAGTCGTAGCAGATCCAGCAGTACCAGTAGTAGGTCTCCGAGAGGTTGAGAGAAACCTCCAAGGCCTTACGATGGGAATCCCTCCTCTACGGAGGGGGGAAGTGCCTTTACATCTGCAACGACACACTGTAGGAGTATCGAAGAATATCAATTCTCTGTTGAGGCGCATAGTGCACGCAGTAGTGTGTTACTCGCAACACAATGTAGTGTGGGGAGATTAGAGTCTCTCCGGTGATCATGTTTTTGTATGCCTTGTCAGGCAACGTTGTATGGGTGGGAAGGCCCAATATTTTTCTCTTCTACATACTTTTTTATGTAATGCAAACATTTCAGTCACGCCATATATATATATATATATATATATATATATATATATATATATATATATATATATATATATACAGTTTTGAGTTTTTATGATGCCAATGATTTGTACATGATTATGTCTGTGATGTGTTTTAATTTACATGTAATGTACAGTTTTCTTTTCCTTGAATCTTATAAGTGGGCAAGATAACGATCCATGATATAATTAGCTAACGAATCTGAAACACTATTAAGTTCTCTCGGAATGTGTCTATATTGAATGTAATCGAACATTCGTTCAAGACGACGAACTTGCAAGTGTAGACGTAGTAGGATAGGACTATGGATAGCGTAGATGCGATTGAGTTGATAAACCACGAGTTGGGAGTCTAAGTAGATAGTGAAGGGAGAGATACCTAGAGAGGAGGCTTGGGTCAACAGTCCAATGACAGTGTGATATTCTGCCATATTGTTGGTTGCTGGTCCTAAACAAGTACCTTCTTAACTCACCACCTTGTCAAACTGGTAAGTAACCCATGTTGCCGAAGAAATGTTCCGGGTATGTCGGTTGGCGCCATCCGCGAACCCAAAAAAGATAGGAAAGGAAGACGTCATCTGCGCATGAAAACACAGGCATAGTCATGAGTGGCAATGGTAAAGACTCGAGCATGCGAAAGAAATAGACACACCAAACTAAATACAATAATGTACAAAATACAGATGCTAGGTGATCTAGCCATAGTACTTCTTAAGGTAAAGCCCGTTTCGGGGCTCTCCCAGGGAAATTCCATCATGATTAACTAATTTGTAGGCACCTTTGTGTAGGACATGCTTCACGATGTAAGGACCGTGCCACATGGGTTCTAACTTTCCTGTCCCCAATTTATCATGAGATTGGTCATAAACGAGGACTAAGTCTCCTTCTGCGAAAGTCCGAGGGTGGACGAATTTGTCATATTGACTTTTAATTCATTTCTGATGTGCCTCATTGACGAGGGAAGCATCGTGACGCATTTCGTCCAGTTTGGATAGATATAAAAATAGTTCTTCTTTGGCAGAAGTATGGGGCAGGAGTTCTACTTTCAGTTTGAGTGATGGAATCTCACACTCGATTGGTAGAACAGCTTCAATGCCATAGACCAACTAGAAAGGAGTAAATCCAGTTGAAGTTTTCACAGAGGTGCGATAGGCCCAGAGAGCGGAGAACAGTTGTAAATGCCATGATCTTTTGTTTTCCCCTACCATGCATTGGATCATGGTTTTTAGGACTTTGTTGATAGCCTCAACTTATTCGTTCTCCTGAGGGTAGTAAGGAGATGAGTTTTCATGGCGAAAACCCAATTTGACATGTAACTCGCTCATCATCTGGTTTTTGAAGTGTGCACCATGGTCAGTGACAGTGGCACGTGGTACACCAAAACGAGTTATGATGTGGTTGAAGAGGAATAGGGCTATAGTATGGCCATCGTTCAGGAAGGTAGGCATAGCCTCAGCCCATTTGGTGAAGTAGTCGACGGCGACGATGATGTAACCGTGCCCTCTGGCTGAGGTAGGCTTACACTCCATGAAATCGATGCCCCATTTGGCAAAGGGGCCGATGGCGATAATGGGATGCAACGTCATAGGGTGGGTGCGTGCCTTCTTGTTAAAGATTTGGCAGGGTGGGCAATTTTTGACGGCCTCGATGCAATCTTTGAAAATCGAGGGCCAAAACTAGCCGGCATGTAGGATTTTTTGGGCTGTGGCCATCCCAGAAAGGTGACTGCCATAGGCACCAAGGTGACAATCGTTTAAAATGCATTCAGCCTCCTCGTGAATTAGACATCGCCGAAGGATGGTGTCAATACCACGGCGATACAAAGTGTCGCCAAGAATGATGTATCGACGAGAGTGATGACGAATGCGTCGACGCTCTTCGCGAGAGATGTTGGGCTGAAAACGTTGGGTTTGGAGGTACAGGAGAATGTCTCTATACCAAGGATCATAGGTGCTAATGAGGAAGAGAGATTCATCGGGGAGATAATCTCCAGGTTCAATGTTTTCATCGACACGAGGGAGAGCACAGATGAGTTCGGCAAACACCAGGGATTTTTTGGCTTTATCCTTCATAAACTTGAGATTGAATTCTTGGAGAATAACGATCCATTTTGAATATTTACCCCCAAGTACTTGACATGTCAAGACATGATACATTGGGTTGGAGTCTGCGATTACCATGGTGGTGTGTAATAAGATGTAGTGGCGGAACCTTTGGACAGTGATGACGGCTTCCAGAGCCAATTTATCAACATGTGAATATCTGAGTTTGGGTCTAGATAAACTCTTGCTCAGATAATAAATCACATGTTCTTCACCGTTGGGGTCTTCTTGAACTAACACCATGGCGATGGTGGAAGTAGAAGTGACCAAGTAAAGGATATAATCCTTTGTATATTCAGGGGGATGTAACAAAGGTGCATGGGTCAAAGTGTGCTTAAGAGCATTGAATGACATTGAGCAACGTCATCCCAGATGAAAGGGACATTCTTTTGCAGTAACCGCATAAATCCTTTAGTGATCTCGGCATAATTGTAGATGAAACGACGAAGAAAGTTTGCTTTGCCTTGTAAACTTTGGAGTTGGGTTGAATTGGTAGGTGGAGGTAAGGCTAAGATGGCCTTGATCTTTAATGGATCCACCCTGATCCCATCTTTGGAGACAATGAAATCGAGGAGTCGACCGGATTCGACATAGAAAATGCATTTGTGTGGGTTTAGACGAATATGGTAAAACCTACATCGCATAAAAATCACACGTAAATGATCAATGTGATCGGATCGATTTAGCGAATGTGCGGGTAAATCATCGAGATATGGTTCTGCTATATGTTTGATGTCATGAAAAGTGTACGACATGGCTCGCTGGAAAGTGGCTCCAACATTTTTAAGGCCAAAAGGTAGCTTTCGGTAGGCGAAATTTCCCCAAGGGCAGATGAAGGCTGTCTTGTGTTGATCTGTAGGCAAGATTTCACTCTGGTTATATCCAGAAAATCCATCCATGAAAGAGAAGATTACGCTGCCCGTGCAATTATCGATGATTTGGTCGATGAAGGGCGTAGGGTAGTTGTCCTTAGGACAGGCTTTGTTGAGGTCTCGATAGTCAACGCAAACACGGATGGTCCCTTGTTTCTTAGCAACCGGAACAAGGTTGGAGACCCATTCGGTTAAAGGGACGAGATAGATGAAGCCAGATTTTAGAAGTTTTTCAACTTCTTCCTTTATAGCTGCGATTTTCTTGGGATGAACCGGGCAAAGATTTTGCTGAATTGGTTTTGCGTCAGGGTAGGTTTTGATTTCATGTACGACGATTGAAGGGTCGATCCCTGACATTTCCTCGTAACTCCATGCGAAGACATCGCGGAATTCCTTGAATAAAGCGGTGTAAGAAACCACTTCGTCGGGTGTGCAATTAGCACCAAGTTTGATGTTTTCCACGACACCTTCTTTGATTGAAATGTCAATAGTGATCATGGTGGAGATGTTACCCATGTTCCACTCAGAGAGAGTATCTTGTGTGAGGATAGGAGATTGCGGGGCTTTGGTAACATCAGGAGGGAAGACAGATCGTATGTCTTGGTGGATTTATTCCAATGGTGGAAGAAAAGAGGATCGATGGTGGTTATCATCCCAAGGTAAGTCGTCGATGCTGAGCATTTCCATGATGGATTCATCCAAAGGAAAAATGTGGGAAATGTAATCGATGACAGATGATAGGGAATCCAACCACAAGGGCACCAAGTAAGTGTCGGGTGCCAATGAATGTGAAGTATTCGAAGAGGGAGAGGCAGATTGGATAGTTACGTATGTGGCCTCGGCTGGGCTAAGTGACATAGTGTCACCAAGCACATCAAATTCCAAAGTACTAGGCACAACCCAAGGGTCAGATGATTCCAAGGATTGATAAGGCATAGTCGAGATCATATTGACAATGGAAATATGGTGTGCAGTAGGTGGAAGTGGTGTAGGGAAAGTACCCATGAGGCTATAATCTTTCAATAAGCCAACACCAACACTTTCATACGTAACCAGGTGGTCTCCCAGAAAAGGAATGTTGTTGGTAGCAGGGATGCGAGCGTCGGGTGTACAGAAATCAAGTTGATCAACGGTAATTGTACACATCGAAACACTGACGAGGAGATGACAATCATGGCGTAGAACCAACTTCTTCCAAGTAGTAGGTTGTAATCGAGGGGAGCATCGACCACCTCGACGTCAACGGTAATAGTTTTTCTGCCCAACTGAACGGCTAAGGATTGTAATAATCTGTGAGGATGAAAACCTCGTCCATCAAAGGTGCGTAACATGGTAGCGGATTTGTTAAGGGTCGATGATTTCAAGACTTTTCAATAGGCTAGAGACATGACACAGGTGGAGGCTCCCTCATCCAGGATAGTCCGGTGGATTTGTTGATTGTGAACAACAAAATTTATTTGGAAAGGTAGTTGGTGGGAGAGTCGTGGTTGATGATCGTCCAGATTAAACGTGATATTGTTTGATGACTCAGGATCAAAAGCACCGATGGAGGCTAAGAGTGTTCTACGTTGGCTGGGGCAGTGTTGTAGAACTTCCAAGGTGGACATGGCACACGGGGCCTGGGCCAAATCTTCTACAATGTTGTAATTTTGGGTCGCCCGTGAATGAGGATTGAAGGTAGATTTCCGGATGGTGCTCTTAGGAGGGCATAAGATAGAGTCAAAAGAAGGTTTCTCAATTTGGAGTGGCCCGGATGGAGGGCTAACAGATGGAGTATTGGCGGAGGATGGTAACGGGTCTGACGGAGAACCATTAGCAATATTTGTCTTATCGGGTTTAACTGGCGTGTCATATGTCGCAGAGTGAGTGGTTAGATTAACTCCATTAAACATGTAAATGTGGGAACTTGTCGAGGTCTCATCATGGGGTTGGTTGGAACTGCCTCCTGGCGTGGGGGTTTGTGCAACCAACGATTGTTGCTGTGGAAAAGGCTGAGTGATCACAGCGGGTTGTGAATTTCCTTTGAAAATTTTGGCCACTTCATCACGATGTGGGAAGTCTCGAGTGTAGTGATCATCGCCACAAATGAGACATGGGAATTTCAGTTTTCGTTGTGGTTGTTTTCCAGCAGTAGGGGTTTGTGGTTGGGTCTTGGGTTGTTCGTTGTTATTGTTCTTCTTTGGTTTGTTTCTCACTTTCTTCTTGCCCCCAAGTTGTTATGAAGGGGTTGACTGGACCGCATTCACATCAGAGACCTGAGTTTGAGGGGGGGTAGAAGAGGGTGCAGTCGAATTGGGAACAGTCGTGGAAGCTGGCCGCTGGATCGTTCCAGTAGACTAGGTAGCAGATTGAGTCTTGACGGAGCCAATAACTCCATCTGCATGCAAAGCAGTTGATGGTTTGGATGGATCGTTAGTGGCACGAGTAGCGTTCGGTATCAACTCATATAGAGTACCAGATTGTGAATAGACTAAGTCTAAGTACCGAGCTTGAGCAATGGCTTCTTCCTCGGTGACGACACCTCCCATGGAAACATCACAAGAAATCTGGGGTAACAGTGATTTCGTGAACCATTCTGCTAACAATTGGTCAGGAATGACCGCTTTGATTAGCCTTCTTCGTCGTCTCCATTCATGGATATGATTGGAGATATGTACAGAAGTTGTCTGACGAAGGGAGGTTAATAGTTCAGTACCTGTCTCGTATCGAATGGGTAGTTGGAAGTGCGTGAGGAAGGACATGGCGAGGGAGTTGAAATCGTGAAAAGATGCGCATGGTAACTCAATATACCATTTTGCTGCGGAACCTGTAAGTGTTCATTGGAAAAGACGCAAACGAATCGAATCGTCCATGAGGGAGTTGGATGAACACCACAAATGGAAAGTCATCACATGGTTGTTCAGGTCTTCTCCGGACTTTCCGTCAAATTTTGGGATATCAGAAGGGAGTTTAGCTGGAATGGCTGGCCAAACCGGAGAATGATAAATAGGATCATTCGTTAACCGAGACAAGTTTGGAAGGTCCAGGGTAG